>NDXB01001462.1:112770-130943 GCA_002631895.1 Agapornis roseicollis
CCCCCCATGCTGCATGAATTGAGAAGAACCAAGAGACCAACAAGATACAGGAAGTAACAATCAGATACCTAAATAACCCTTAAACGCTTTTATACACAATACCAATAGTGAAAGCAGTAACAAAATTAATGCAGATAAAAAGTAAAAACTATTTTCATGTTCTGTCAAAAATTCCATGTTTTAAGAGGGTTATATCTTATTATGCAATATTACTTCACATGGACACAAATCACATAAACATATTTCACACTGACTATGAAAAATGTTAGTTTACCAAAAATAGGGAGATTCTGGCTGTGCAGGCTGAAGAAAGAACTGCCCTCCATAGTGTGGTCTGCTGGTTAAATACCTATGGGACCTTACCCAACCTGATCTGGTCAAAAGAAGTTGACCTAGGAAAGATCTACTGTACAATCTGGTTTTGGGCTAATTTCTTCATTTTTGTCTGAAATGTGCCCACAAGCAGCTCTGATAAACTCTGTCAGAGAGTGGCACTTAAATCACTGAGGATTGCACTCCTAAACTGTAAAAGAGATTTGCACCCTCATCATTCACACTAACAGGAGGACTGTTGTGCATATGTGCATCTCATACTAGGTGATACATACTGGGGTGGCGATGCTGTGCTTTCTAACTGATGTAACCTGCCTTTCCTATCTGCCCCCATTTTTTTCTAGTTTTCAGAACTTGGATCTACTGTCTCTTAAAAGGCCTATATATATTCTTTATGTTAATTTTCTATGCTGATTTAAAAAGCTGTTTGTTTGTAACTATTAGTACCTTAAAATAAAGTACCCCAGCTACCAACTAAAGCAAGTGCATGTTGTTTGGTGTGGTAGATTATCTAAATCTTTCACTACTGGCCAAACAACAGAAAGATCCAGCAGATTGCTCTGCACTACAGCATGGCTATCCATTGGGCAGTTTGTACCTTGGGCAAGATAATGTAGTTGATAGATTTAGCTTTCTAATTTCTTTAAATCAAAACCATGTGCAAGCAGGCAGATGAAATTGAAAACTATTCAGGTCTCTGTTAGACTAGGATCTGAGAAGCTAAATAAACCCCAAGCAAATATATCAATAATTACTTTAACAATTGAACATAAATTAGTTTTCTTTGTTATTAGTAAGCATTGAGACAAATATAAATGTTGATTTAATCTCTAATATCTGGTCTATCCTAATAAATATGTGCGCACAAGCACATGCACACTTTTATTCACTTCAGGATACAGTTTATCTGCATACTGTGAATTTTCTTGTGTGTAGTGTTGCTTGCTATGCTCTCCTTTTTCTTTAAGGTCATTTAATCATAGCGTCCACAACTCTAGACGCGTCTTAAAAAAATAAAGAAGATATTACTATGAAGGATGGATTAGTGCATACTTCTGAGATTACCTATAGCTTACTCAGCCACTGGTTGGCTGGCTGAAAACATTCATATCACAGTGCGAAGCTTGAGCTATCTGTCTACAAGTACAGTAAAACAGTAAGCCTAAATGAGAGAGAAGCACAAGGCTAAGAAAAGAAGCAGTTTCAAGGTTTATGAACTCTATCTGAACAACAATAAACTTATGAAGATGGTAACAAAAACTGAAGGTCTCTACTGTGTTTAACAAACATTAGGCTTTTCTATAAAAATAACTGGAGGGAAGGATCTTAACACAGGAGGTAGGGGAGTGCCATTTGTCCAAAATGCAGACAAGATCCCAGAATTCTGGACCCTAGAAGTGTGCATCTGTCCATCCATGTGTATCATACCAACACTGTAAGCTGCATAAACCTGATGTGACTGTAAAATGCAAATGGCATTTTTATTCAGAAGCTGAGCCAAGCCTTTTTGCCTTTCCCTAACCCCAATTGTAAAGAAAATTTCTTGAATGCAAGTGATACGTCTCTAAATGTACTTCCTAGAATCTGCCATGTTTGACCTGCCTTAAACATAACCTTAAGAATCCAAGCTGATTCCTTAAAGAACTATGAAAGGTTTCATGGTTGGTTCTCAGTTTTACACTGATCTAAAGATGAAGCTTCATGATGCAATTTCCTTTCATTCTTTTTCATCCTTTAATGGGTAAAAATACTGTGATGTGCATATATGTCCTGTAAGGGAAAACAAAACATAAGTGGCAGTCCTTTCTTCCATTACATTGTGTAATGTGGTGTCTTGCAATTTGTAAGTCACTGAACACCGCTCCCAAATGCAGATTTACTTCCCGCACATGTCAGAGGTATTAGATCAAAGGTATTATTAACTTGAACAGCATCTCCAGCAGTTCTTGATACCTATTGAATGATGCAATGCGTTTGAAGGCTTGCTTTTACAAGTTGTCTCCTGGTTGCAGTCATGTACTTTCATCAAGCCTGGCAATACTGCAGTGCACAGCAGTGTGCATGTGTGTGAGCAGCAGCCTTGCGGGAAGGCGCGCATTAGAAGAAGATTGTTGACCTTTGTTGAACATCTGTCAGAACTTGCAAGTCTTTTCTGATTCTGCACAGCAGCAGAATGAAACAGAGGATAAAAAAAATGTAGTGGTCACACTGAGATCAGCGCACCCAAATGTGACCAAAACTCCAGAGCCTTCGTCCTGCTGCCTCATTAGGTATTGCCTAAGGGAGGGGAAAAAAATGCTGTTGTGTGCCTGTGTTGCCTTTTGAAAACCAGGGAGTGGTATGGCATGGTCCTGCTTACTGCTTTAAGTCTGTGTAGATAATGTTTTTTTCTCACAGTTGTTGAGACTACATTTAATTAATCTTGTCAATTAGCTGTGCCCTGCCGATATATCCTGTTCTAGCAAATACCTTGATGTAAGCCCATTTTTGTCCTTGCTATAAAAAGTATGTTTGCTTATTTCCTAGCCACCTGATTCTCACAATGTCTGACTTGCCTAGTGATTCTGAAGAACAAATGGGACAGGTCTAACTGGTATTCAGGGTGGTCTTCTCTTACAAAGCAGCTATCAGTGTAGCTGTAAATACCTTGTTGCGTTCACAGTCCTCATCAGTGCTTGCAGCAGCAGGTCTATCTGAAACTGAGAGGCTCTGGCCTCTTAGAAATTTTGGTATCTAAATGTTAAGAAAGTGCATGGTATTGGAGAGCAGAGCTAATGTATTCAAAGGATAATTTATAACATGTGTGAAAGAGTTAAACTTTAAATGCAGCCAGTCAATAGATATGCTCCCTAGTTTCCTCATCTGTGAAGTGACTCCCTTCCAGGGTAAAGAGACAGAAATATATCTTAGGAAAGGCTGAGTCTTAGATCCAGAATGTTGTCAGGCTTCAACAGCCAATTAAGTTGTAGCCGGCAGTGATAGGATCTTAAAGAGGGTTGGGATCAAAGCCTCAGAACTGAAGTGCCTTCTAGAACATCTTGCACTGAGAAAATGGGCTGGTTGTCTTACAGAGCACTGCGCATCCTCCATGGAGGTGCCTGGAAGCACTGTAAGGCAATTTCCATTATTGGTAACTTGGCACTTCTGTGCTTGGATTATTACGGGGTTTGAAAATGGAAACTAACTGTTAGCACTCAGGTAGATAATAAAATGCATAGTCCTGGGCATCTATGGGCAACTGAGCTCATTTAAGGCTGTATACAATCTGTCTAATAGGGAAGGAAGACTGCAATGCAAACTGTACTTTTTCATGTTAAAATTGCCAAGAAATAATTTAACACATCATCCCCCCCCCCAAAGCTCTTTTTCTACAGTTGTTGTATCTTATCACTAAACTGAGAAACAATACTGTCTTAAGCTTTCTAATTTGCAAAGTTGGAACAGGGTTGTTTGCAAGGACATACAAATCATCAAATGAATCCATTCCCTTCCAGTTGTTCCTTCCTACAAGGCCAATTGATTTGCTGAAGAGACCACATTTTGAGCATTTCACTGGGCACTGAAGTAATTCACATTCTTCTTCTGCTGCTGTGTTTCCAGGATGCCAAGTGTATGACTTTGGAGATCTGAATTTCACTCAAGTTCCCAACGATGAACTGTACAACAACCTGATTCTATACCCACGGTCAGTGGGTTTAGCCAGCCAGGTGCTGGCTGATACTGTCAGCAGAGCAGTAGCTGCTGGGCACAGCTGTGTGACTATAGGAGGTGATCACAGGTGAGCTGAACTAGAAAGGATCTATGGTGCATGCTGCAGGTTGATACTTGGACTATAAGAATTTAATTAAAAAAATAAGGGGACAGTGAGAACAACTTGGGGTCATTTCCTGGCAGTAGTATAGGGTAACAGTGTTTGGATTTTACTGCTGGGGCTCTTAGGGTGGCACATAGAAGACAGATACAAAAATATGACTTCCTAAGACAGTAGTGCTTAGTTCCAGACTTCTGCTATCTGCAGATATGCAAAAGAACAATGTTTTCCTGTTTGGGAAGAGTTTGCGTGATCAGTTCCCTTTAGGAACTGTTGTTTCTTTATTGCTGAATATTTAGTGATGTGTCTCTTTTCAACTCTCAGGATGTCTGTCAACTTGTAGGATGGGTTTGTATTGCCTACACACAGACCATTTTGTAATAGATCTTACAACATGTGAATATTCTTGTCTTTTTCACTAACCTTTTGTTTGAGAATTGGTTGAAGCAGTTAGAGCATTTAAGAATGAACTGTGGGGGAAGGTGAAGGGTGAAGAGCAGAACTGATGAGTGAGCACAATGTATTTTCTAAAAGATCACCTGGAACTAGAACAGGTGAAGATAGTGTGGGAAGGGTAACGATGGAGAGAGAGAAGAGCTGTTTCTCATCTGTCAGTACTAGTTCCAGTTACTTGGAATCTCCTGGAATCATGACAGTAGCATGCAGTTTGCATGGGATGCACCCTTTATTTTCCAGATGTCTGATGTGTTAAAACATGACATTGTTGATTTGCATAATCTTGCAAGTCTCTTATTGCAGAGACTTCCCATTGTCCTTGTAGTTGTTCTGAAGGAGAAATGGTGACTGAAGACTTTGCTACTCTACTTCCAGCTTGGCACTTGGTTCTGTCAGTGGCCACGCACGGCAGTGCCCACACCTTGGTGTGATCTGGGTGGATGCGCATGCTGATATCAACACCCCTCTTACAACTCAGTCTGGAAGCCTCCATGGACAACCTCTTTCATTTCTCTTGAGAGAGCTTCAAGATAAAGTAAGTACCTTGCTTACACATTTAGCCTACATTGAAATCCTCACAGCATTTTACTTTTTTCTGGTATGAGGAGCTTTCTTATCTGCTGCAAATACAGACCTTGTTTATGTTTGTACAAGCAAAAATGCATATAATTTGTGTGTATTCATCCACATATATATGCACATGTATATACACATGTACACACATACACAAATGCACACATGCATATGTAGACACAAATATACACACACACCCCTAGAGGGAACAATGAGAAAAACGGGTTTCTTCGTGTTAGCACCCCTGTGGGCTGTACAGTAAGCAAAAGTTTACACAAGCTGTATATAGAAGCTGGCCAGATGCTGTTCCTTTGTGAAGAGTGGAGCTGGTGCTGAAGGTGTGCAATGGCAGCAATTCTACCAACTGAGCAAAAGAGGGACCCTCTTCCTCTCCCCAGCTCACCTCCAGTAACAGCTGGTTACCTTGCACCAGCTTGTAACAGCTGCATACCTTGCGTACCTTGCACCCTGCTTCTGCTTAGTTTGGTACTTGCATGTTTTGACAGTCTTGGGGCCTGACAGGGGCTCTTTCTGCATGATCTTGCCTAAAATCAGAACAGCTGTACCTGTTTACCTGGTGCTTGTAAAGAGAGTATCTTTGTCTTGGAAAGAGCTCAAATTACCAAAAAGAGCTGTTTACTGGGGCACATGGAATGTGCATGGCCAATTTTGCTACTGTCAAGATCCTGAACACTAGGTTGACTTAAGGCCTACATGTCCTTTTTGGCTGTAACATATACAGGGACATTACTATGACAGCCGGTGCATTAATATCCAAGGCCTTTGCAGCTGGAACATGGATATAACAGCCTGCTTCTACTGAACTTAGGCTGGAAAGTGGGAGCAGGATCAGCAGCTACATTCTGAGACTGGATGCTGGAGCTGCAAAAAACCTGTTTCTATTTTATTCTGGCACTTTGCCCTCATTGTTATTTCTCTTAGATTTCTTTTTCTTTCTGGTAAATTTTGGGAGTGCTGTGTTAATGGAAGTATGCCTCTTCCAAGTAAGACCAAACATGCTTATCGTCTTTATGGCTACTGAAGATACCATTGTGTTGGTATCTGTTGGCACAGCAAGGTTTCTGTCGTCTGCTAAAGCTCTTCTGTGCTTGTCCTGCAAATTCTCTTGAGTGAATTCTATCCACAAGTCAAGTCATTTGGTGATTCTACACACTTTACTCTTTCTAGTAATCCTTATAGAGTCTCTACAAACATGCCAGTATTCCCAAAGTAAGACAAAATCAATGGGGCTTCTTGACATTAACCCCAGGACATGAGAAGGTTAATATAAGTATTTCTAGTTTCTTGCTCATAAGTTAACGGGTGTGATACTCTTTTCTTTTTTTTGGCAACTGTACTCACTTCTGCAGGAGAGATAAGAGAAAATCTTGTGAATTTTAGAGCTTACCTACGGTGAATAGTTTATGCCTTGGTAAGAACAAGACCAAGACAAGTTCTTTGATAGCTAAGGAAGGAGGAGAAAGGCAGAACAAGATATGCTGCTTTCCTCTCATCAGTAGGGCAGAAGCACTGAATCAGCTTCCTGTGTATACATTGTTGGTTTCTGCTCTGCTGGGCTCTTGTTCTTGAGCAGCATAGAAAAGCAGGATTTTTTTTATTGTTTTAGAGCTACTAAAAGAACACTGTGGGCACTCTGCAGTCAGTGGGGGAGTAGCCCTCTCACCAGCAGCCAGCCAGCAGCAGTGAAGAAAGAGTCACTTAGAGGTGACTTAGTCAGGTGTGGTGCTGTTGAGATCTTGTCTCAAGCCCACCTAAGCCCAAGCTGTCAGACAGTCTATGCAGAACATCTGACACAAACCCCTCAACCTGTATTTACTGCTACACAGCAGGGGCGTACACGTTTAGAGGGTTTTCGTACCCTACTGTATTCCTGTTTCTCCTGCTGCTATCAGGCAGCTTCTGCAATAGTATAAATCTTTAAAACAGCTGTTTAGCAGTAGTAGAATGTGCTTTCAACAGGCTACCTGTCTGGCTCATGGGAGGGAACCTCACTGTGAGAACAGGGTCATGAGGCTGGTCCTCTTGCTCTCATCCAGTAGAGCAGATGTGTTGATAATGGGGCAAAAAATTTTACTTTAGTTTTTTGACAGCTTTGCAAGGATTATTTTTAAATTTTGAAACTGTCACCAGCACAAAGGCTATGTTAGTCTGTATGCAGAGCTAAGCAGAACTTTTTCTTAACAGACCAACCAACCAGCTGCACTTTGCCTCTTGAAGAGGTTTCTACCTTGTCAAAAGGGTATGTAGCAGTATGAGAGGACAACGGAGATTTTGCAGTGATCCCTCTATCTCCTTCCTTGCTTTCACTCATGCTGTGAAGGGGTTTTTAGCAAGCCCTCCCCACCATGACACACATGCGTGTGTCCACTTCTCTGGTTGGGCTTTTCTAATTCAACCAAACTGTCTCTTTGGGTCACAGGGTTTGCTCATCAACCTCATAGTCTCAGGAAGGCCAGTTAGCACTTGGCTGTCTTGTCTACACAGCAGCTCCTCTGAGGACATAGAGAGCAAAACAGCCTACATGATTACATGTTATCTTCCTGGATCACTGCCCTTCTCTGCTACTGCTCTTCCAGGATCTGCAGGCTACTTGTTCTTCATTCCCTATCAAGAGGACATGAGACAGAGATAGTTGTGTAACATAGGTCTCTCTTGGTGGCACAATCTGTTTAGTCTGTTCTTGATCCCATGCTGGCAACTGTTTAACTGCTGTAAGGTCTTGTGGGATTGCATGAGAACTGACTCAGGGACACTGCCTCTTTTCTTCCTTAGTTTTTGAGTCACATCAAGTCCTAGCCCCTTGTTCGCTCCATGACCTACAAACAGCTGTCCTGGCACAGTGTAACAGCAGAAACTGAAGTGGCAGCAACTACTTAAATTAGCACAACTGCCAGGAATGCTCCAGGGCTGCTTCAAGTCCCTCAGTTTAGGTTATTGCACCTGTTTTCAGAATCCCTTATGCATACAAGGCTAAGGAGCTTGGTCAATGCTCTATTGAATTCCATGACCCCACAAAGGAAACAACATCAACTATGGCTATGAAATAAAACAAAGCATTTGGTCACATTGGTGTAGAACAAACCCTGGTGTTGCTGGCACAGTCTTTACAGGCTGACAGCTGCTGCTGACAAGGTGGCACTTCAGGGTTTTTATAAAAATGCTTATTTCTTCTGTTTTAAAGGAAAACATTGAACATAATCCCTTGGCTGGTGTTCCTTCAACCAAGCATTAGTGTCAGGGTTCCTGGAACCAACCCCCCTCCCATAAGCAAGGACACTTCACACTAAAACATGCCACCCATGACTGCAGAAGAGTTTCAGATCATTGTCTCAGAGTAACAAATACGTTTATAATATGTGCTTATTTAATTCCAATGTAATTACATATAGCTATGGGTGTGTTAGCCTTTAAAACCAAATCTAAATGTTGTAACTACAATGTAATTACTAATTAAGTATAAAAGGCCAACAGCCTTCTTGATGCTTCACGGCTGTGTTGGCGGTAGCCATTTTCAGAGTTGGGAGAGGAAGAAGAGAAATCTGAGTTAAAGCACTCCTAAAATGAGTGGCTAGCACTAACTGAAGGATTCTTGTAATTGAATCTCATGACTACTTAAATACCAAAGCTGAAAATGATGACCTCATCATCTTCCATTTGCTGTCCTAGACCTGTTCTCTTCAGCTCTACACTAAAAACCAGTTATAACATAGCCCAATGTGGAGACCCAACTTCCTGTCACGCTCTTCCCATTCCCTGTCCGCAACTTCCCACTTTGAATTTGTCCATCTTTAACACTGGTTTTGTAACAAAGTTTGCACAATTTCTGGCGATTCTCCTAAAAATACAGAAGCACCTTGATTTTATTCTTCCACTTCAGTACAATGTACTGTAAATTACATAGCATTACCATTAAACACACTGTACAAGGTATCTACATCTGGGTAATTAGTTTATTACCATTCCCCCTTACATTCATTGCTGCTAATTACCTACTACTTGTGGCTTTGGGCTTTTTATTCTTCTTGAAACTGGAAAATGTAGAAGAGTTAAAATCTTCATTTATTAACATTGATCTAATGGTATGACAAAAGTAAGGCCTGATTAACTCAAGAAGCCAATCTCTGAAGTGATGAAATTTCTCTGATGCTATAAATAAATACAAAGTTTTGAGGGAAGCATTAAATACAATCTTTGTTTATATGTCATTAAACTAACCAAATACTAAACCTTTGCTTACAGGTACCACAACTTCCTGGCTTTTCCTGGCTAAAGCCCTGCCTTTCAGCTTCTGATATTGTGTACATTGGTTTGAGGGATGTGGATCCTGCTGAATAGTAAGTTCAGTTAAAGGGGTTTTGTTCAGGCTGAAATCATGAGATTCTTTCCACATGTGGCTGTTCACAAGGTCTGCTAGGCTTAAGCTTAGGCCAGTAATGATTTTATTATTATTTTAACAGCTATATTTTGAAGAACTATGACATCCAGTATTTTTCCATGAGGGATATTGATCGTCTTGGAATTCAGAAAGTTATGGAAAGAACATTTGAACAACTTATGGGCAGGTAACAAACTATCATCGGATTTAAACTACTCTTATTATTCATTGTTGAATATCTACTTTCCTGAAAGTAAGGCCTTACTCCTGATGTAAGGTGGCCTAACAAGAACTGTGACTATGTCCAGTAAATAGTGAGGTCTTAGCACTGACTTTAGTCCTCAGTTTCCACATCTTGAACTAGAACCATTTCATGGTGCATGACAAAAAGCTACAAGATGGATTACACTACAGTTGTGGCTCGGCTTTTTGTAGCTTGTCCTCTTTCTTGAGGAATTCTGCATTCTGCTGCGGTTTGACAAGATGTTTGAATCAACTCAGAGCCTAGGCTATATACATCACACTTTTAAAATTAGCATCTTGACAGTGACTCGAATACAACTGATAGTACAGCTAACTACACAAGGTAGAAGCATTTGATAACTTCTTCCCTAGACTGTGCTCTCACATGTTGTCCTGAAGACAACTGCCACTTTCAGTTCAGCTTGTGAGGTTCACTGTAACCACTTCCTTACTTAAGTTCAGTTCCCAAGTCTTTGCAAACCTTAAGTCAAGTTAAGGAACCAGATCAGGGAGCAAATCCTGCTCATCTATGGACACATGGAGAGGATCAGTTAGAAAGGGTAAACTCCCCACAGTGTAGAACAAAGTCCTGGTAAGCAGAACTAGGGCCATATATTTGTGCTGCACACTGTTGTATCTAAAGCTGTACTCACCCTTCCTAGCTGCAGCTCTGCCAAGTTGCTAATCCAGCTGCTTCTCCCTGCTAAGCATCTGCACCAAGTTGAAAGTACACAGTCTACCACTTAAATTGACAAGCAATGTCCAATTTATTATAGTCACCAGTTGCCAGACTTCACATAGTCAGTAACTGACATTTTAGGGTTGAGATTATCCTTCACTTTTTCATCAGCTAGGCTGACATGGTGGTGTTTGGAGGCAGCCTTCAACTATTGACCTGAAAAGTGCAGAGTGCCCCAGCTGTCCTGAAAAGCTAGGAACATTTATCCTGATATTGTAGGAAATCCTCACGCTTAGCGCTTCCTCTATTCTAGATGCCATGTGAATCGCTGTTTCAGCCTTTCACCCTGGCTTTGTGTACAGAAGGAAGAAGGTTGCACTATACCAGACGTTTCTCTACATTTTTGCAACTAATGGGACAAATACCAGATAAGATGCTTAGAACTAAAATGCTTGTCTCCAAATCACTCCTGAGTGCATGCTCAGTGAAAGTAGAAGGACAAACTTCTGTTTTCCCAGTGTGTACTGGGGAAGGGTCTGAGCTAACAGATGTTTCTGAGTCCAAATATACTAAAAAAAAAAAAAAGAAAAATAAAAATCTTTTGCAAATATGTACAAGATGTGGTACGGGACCTGGGGGGACCTTCAGCATCATGGAGCACAATGCTACTTTGCTGACCAGCCTGGAAAGTAAAAATACAAAACATTTAAGGTTCTGAGGTTTCTTTTCTTGTTTTATTCTGTCTCAGGAGACAGAGACCAATTCACCTGAGTTTTGACATTGATGCTTTTGATCCCTCACTGGCTCCAGCAACTGGGACTCCTGTCCTAGGTGGATTAACTTACAGAGAAGGCATGTACATCACAGAGGAAATACACAACACAGGTAGGAGTTAATCAGCAGTACTGGACTAAGCAAGGACACTACAAACTCCATAGAACTCATGCTGGTTATGTTTTTCCTGTGTCAGTAGACAGTGAGATAAATGCAGTGATAGCCAGGGTGCCTACAAAGGCAATTCAGCCTTCAGTCAGGGAAACAGTAATGCTAGGGTTGGACAGGGCCCTGGGTGTTGGAAGCAGCTTAACCATCATCAACTTTGCCTTTCCAAAAGGACATAAAATACATAATATATTAATAACTAATGTAAAAAAAAAATCACTTGTTCATCTTGTACAATACCATCACCTAAATACATGAGGTGAGATGTTAAAGTGGGCATCTGGCACACAAAAATGAATGTACATGATTTTAAATAGTTCAAAGCTCCGTTCTAGGAATTAAGACTGACAAATCAAGCTTTTAGTAAATACGCTGCAGTTAACTCAATATATTGAGGGCTTTCCTTCTTACACCATGGAGGTTTTATTTCCTGTGTTTTAATAGTAAGTTATTTGCAATAGAAGGGGTGGGTGGGGAAGCAAGCAGGAAATAAAGCTGCCCAGACAACAGTCAACAGAATCATGAATAGGGTGGTAAATGAACAGCAGGTAAGACTATTCTATATCCCATAATTTTTTGTACTGGGAGAAGAAAAGATTAAAACCTATTACTCTCCTAAGTGTATATAGAACATCAAGTTTGTTTTTCCTGAATGCTAAAATCATGAATGAGGTGTAGTGACTATGTAAGAAAGAAACCAAATTAAACTCACTAATTTTCATTTCAGAATGATAACCTCATCCCTCATTCAAGGGCCAGTTTTACTGCTCTGAGGGGTAGAGTAGGTCACAAGCTTGAATATCAGACTTACTGCAATGACTGAAAGGCTGCAAAAGAAACCCTACTACAGATTTTACCCTTTTCCACAGTAACGAAGCTGTAAATCATTCTTTCAGGGATGCTTTCAGCTGTAGACATGGTTGAAGTCAATCCATTGCTTGGAGCTTCTCAAGAGGAAGTGAATGCAACTGCTAGTCTGGCAGTTGATGTGATAGCAACGTGCTTTGGCCAGACAAGGGAAGGAGCACACACCGCTTTTGATGAACTCCCAACACCCAGTGAAGAGCAAGTGAGGATTTAAGAACCCAAAGTGTTGGGTACAGTGGACATTACAGAGCTCTGCTGAGACACTCGAATGGATAGGTTGTTAACACTTGGCACATACTGTTAACTTCTCAATTTTCAAATAAACTAGCTTTTCCACTGGTTGGTGGCTACTTTATTACATACCAAGATTTATTCATTTAGTTAAGTATATGCAAATTGAGACAATAAAATATTTATTACCTTCTTATTGGTCTTAACCAGCTTTTTACTCCCATTCTCTGTCTTTCTAGTGTCATTACAGTTTCAGTTGAACAACTTCATGAGACAGTTCAGTCCTCAGGCAGTCAAAGGGAACAGAAAGCCCACATGGTTCCTCAATGGAGGAAGTGCTCATCTCAGTCATACAGATTTATTTGCTGCGAAAGAACTTGTAGTAGACCAGCCCGCCTAAGATGGCCAGCTCCAGGATGATGATGATGGACAGCAACAACTTATTAGTGGCTATTCTAGAGTTAAAAAATAAAAATACAAAAATCCAAGATAGCTGGTTTTCCCTTGGTTATGGAAGCAGATTCTAGACCATTTGATCATCACTGTCCCTGGTTCAGGTAGACCACAAAGTGCTATTTGGATAGCTCTTAATAAGCAGATAGGGATAAACTCAATAGTTTCTTACTCATGTTTTCCCTGGAAGTTCTACTTAAGTCTTCCACTTCAACAGCAGCAGTTCTGTTACCTCTTGCCCCCCACCCTACATAAACCAGATCACTCTGCTCTGCATGTGCCTACTCATTCACCTAAGCAAAGAGGAAAACGTCAGTTGAACTCCTGTGCTAAAAGCTGCATTGTAGTGCTTTTACCTGGAACTGTGTAGCTGAAGTAAAATAATAAAACCTCAAAATAATGTACTTCTGGGTTGAGCAATCCCAGGCACAGCTACAGGTTGGGCAAAGAGGAGATTCAGAGCAGCCCTGCGGAGAACGGCTTGGGCGTGTTCGTCAATGAGCCAGCTTCAGTGTGTGCTTGCAGCCCAGAAAGCCAACTGTATGCTGGGCTGCATCAAAAGGAGTGTTGAGGGAGGTGATCCTGCCCCTCTACTCTGCTCTTGTGAGACCTCACCTGGAGTATTGTGTGCAGTTCTGGTGTCCTCAACATAAAAAGGATATGGAGCTGTTGGAACAAGTCCAGAGGAGGGTCATGAGGATAATGGGGGGACTGGAGCATCTCCCATATGAAGACAGGCTGGAAAAGTTAGGGCTGTTCAGCCTGGGGAAGAGAAGGCTGCATGGAGACCTCATAGCAGCCTTCCAGTATCTGAAGGGGCCTATAAGGATGCTGAGGAAGGACTCTTCATTAGGGACTGTAGTGACAGGACAAGGGGAAATGGGTTCAAACTTAAACAGGAGAAGTTTAGATTGGATATAAGGAAGAAATTCTTTACTGTTAGAGGCACTGGAATGGGTTACCCAGGGAAGTTGTGAGTGCTCCATCCCTGGCAGTGTTCAAGGCCAGGTTGGATGAAGCCTTAGGTGACATGGTTTAGTGTGGGAAGTCCCTGCTTAAGGCAAGGAGGTTGGAACTAGATGATCTTGAAGTCCTTTCCAACCCTAACTATTCTATGATTCTAAAATATATAGTTGTCAGAACTTAATTTAGCAATGGGTATGAGGGAAAGAGTGGATTTTTTGGTGTTATTTCCAATGGATTGGAAATATCTACTGGAAATACAGTCCAAGAACTGGTTTATGAGGATAATTAAACCATGTAGTTAAGAAACTGTAAATGCACTTAAGCAGCCAAGGCTTTAGTTATCAAAATAGTACATGGTCAGGCTCAGTTTCTTATGAGCCAGTTGAGCTACTCTAGGGCATTCCTATGGGATAAAGAGATTTGCCTGCATCATCATTCACTCCCTTACTGCTGCAGTGATTTATGGGACAGCTTTTTCTTACCTGAGTAATAACAATCTAAAGTTACCATTACCAATTCCCTGTAACTTGCTTATGGCCTCACTACAGTTTATCATGTGGATGGTTTAAAGACCCTCTATTATCCAAAACAAGCAGCATAAATTCAGTAGCACTCCACTACCTGCACTCCTTTATGTAACTGACAGAAAGAAAAGAACACAAATGAACATCTGCCCCTGAGCACACATTCTGTTTGCACACTTCCCACAACCTGCCCACAGTTCCAGCTGACTCTGTTCCCTGAAAGCAGCAAGCAGCAATGCCACAGCCAAGGGCTGCTCTAAGTCAGCCACAGAACTCACCTCCTGGACATGGAACGTAGAATCTTGCGGCTCTTGCTCAAGTTCTCACTTGTATTCACCAACTAAAAATAAACAAAAGCTACCTGTCAAACAAGTGCACAGCTACCGTAAATCTGCACCTGGAAGTAGCTGGTGCTGAAATGTTGCCATCAGTAATGGGATAAAAGCTAACCAGACATTCTCAAAATTCAGACAACACTGTTCTCTACACCATACAAGCTGGAAGCATCGTCTTCTTTCTCAGGGGGAAATAAAGACTTTCATGCGTACTTTCCTTTAGATGCATACAAAGACAGACATGCAATTTAGGGTCACTTTCTGCCCTTTTAAGTAAGTTCATCTACAAACACCAGGAAGTTGGCTGGAAAGCTGCTTTCACTGGATTTCATTTCATTGTTCTAGTTGTTGACATCAGGAGATGTCAACATCTATGTATCTGGAACCTTCTGAAACACTGTTCAATTTCTAGCAAAGAATGAACCACATTGTCTAAGACCTAGCAGCTATAAGCTGTGAACTGTTAGTAAATAATCCATTTCAGCTTTGTAATGTTCAGAAATGAACTCTCAGGTATTTCTCAGTCAGCTATTAAGAAGCACGTAACTAAGTAAAGTTACAGACAACTAAAAAAGTTATTGTCTCACAGAGTCTGGATTCATGAGGCATGGCCCCTGGAGTTTTCTGGGTAAGATTTCACTATGGCCACCATCATGTTTTGGGCCCTTCTGCAGTGACAATTTTTCTTTTATGAGCACAGCACAGAAAGGTGGCAGACAGATTTGGTCTGTAGAAACAACAGTTGGATTACCACTGCTACAGAGGTCTTTGAAAGTGATGACTGACACATGGTTCCCACTAGACTAACATTGGATACAAAGCCCACAGTTTCTCTGCTTACTCTGCTCCTGGTGCGTTCCAGTTGCTCCCGCTGCTCCCCAAGTTCTTCGATTATATCGGTGCCAATCTGATCTGTTTCAGCAGCAATTCGGTGTGAGCGTTCAATGCTCTGACTGGCCCGGTTCAGGCTGTCCGTTCCCTGGAGCAGCAGCACTCTCTGTGACTGCAGATTAGTCTGAAAAACAACTTATGCTTAACTTGAGCACAAAGACAGAGGCAATAGGCTTCTGACATATTAAGAAGTTAGGATGTGACTCCTTAGGCCATCCGTTTATGTTAGCTGTGTGTGCTTCTGATGTTAAATCAAGTAGCCCAGTTGATTTTGAAAGAGTTCTTGTTCATATTCTAAGATTATGGTAAATCTGCTAAACCTTGAAAAATTGCCTTTGCAACTATTTTTTTTCCATCAAAGAACATTTACATGAAAATAGCATCTTTGCTTTCCAGATGTTAACTTTTCTTCCACTCATATCATCTAAATTCAGCCTTATCTGTGACTGACTGAGTTGGTTGCCCAGGAAATCATTAAGAGTTCAGAGTCAAAAGGATTAGGAACAAACAGTATTAACAGATGGACTGCTAAGTGACAAAGGTCCTCTTCTCGTGCCAGCAGCCTTAGCTAGAGCATAAGAAATGTTTGCTGACCTCGGGGCCAAAAGGTAGCTCAAAATAAAGCATTTTCTTAAGCTTCAGAAAGTCTAAACTTCCGCTGTGCTCTCAGGTTTAAAAGGAACCAAAAACCAAGGTACTGCAGAACAAGGTATCAAGGAGAGAACTTCCCTCAAGCCTTCCTTGTCTAAGGCAGGCAAAAAAGATGCTGACTTTCATGAACTTGATGCACAGGTGACACAACTCTGATGATAAAAGTCAATTCAGTCTCACTAGCTCAGACATATGTAAGCATACCTAAGTTTATTTCTTGCACTGTAGAAACATATCCATGGGGGAAAAAGTGCTAGAGCATGACTTCTTATGTGTTCTTGGAATTATTTACACTGAGGTAGCTTAAAAAAGAAATCTACCAGAAAACCCATACAGTGCATGATTCACACCCTTTGCTAGTTTTGGAGACTAGAAGTATATTAGTTCAACTTTCTTCTGAGTCCATGGCATCATTTCCCACTATTCTAGGGGAATGATTAAATGAAGCATTTCAGTACACAATATTATGTAAGTTACTAACCGCGTGGTATTCAAGGAGCTCCATTTCGATTCTACTCCTGCCTTTGTTTTAGAACAAAAAAAATTCTCCTTTTGAGTTCCAGGTGTTCCTTCTCCTCCCCAAGATATTCATGTTATGTGCAGAGATTTATGCGGGGAGTTATGCAAGCACAGAAACTAAGCAGACTGAAGCAGAAACACTCTAAATGATACATCTGGAATATTATTTTTTACAAGCACAGCAATGTTAAGTAAAATTTATATGTAATTCTCACACTCTGTTCATTTTCTGTGGAGAAGATTCCGTATCTCATATCGCCTTGACTTCCAGGGCCCAGTCCCAAATCTGTGCTTCTCATCTCTCTCTGGAACATGGAGAGGTCTCTCCTGTACGCTCGGATTTTGCTCATCATCTGGTTGCGGAATGGCAGAGGAGCAAACTTCAGCTCTTCCTCCATTTCCTGTAGCTTTAACAGAAAAAAATGTGTTCAGTTTTTAAAGCACCAAATCTGTTCTTCACAGCAGCGATCCTCAAAACTCACCATCAGGTGAAGGGATTCACGTATTTTTATGTGATTGGGCAAGGGGGATTAACCCCAAACCTGTATATACCCCTCCTCTAGTATCGAGTAGACCAACGTCTGTGCCCAGCACTATTCAGCCCACGTGGATTTTCTGATTCACAATACTTCAAATTTAAAAAAAAAAAAATTAATTGCCAGGCTCAAATGTGTGTTTCTTACCTGCAAAGTCACTCTGTAACTTCAGCATTTCCAGTTCTTACTTTCATATAGTTTATGCATCTATAGAATGGGTATTAGTTTCTCACTGTATCTATGCAGTAGAGATCTATTACTGCAGAGGCAGGCATGGCACTAGATTCACACTCAACCTCCAGCCTGGCAATGGGAGTTGGGATTTGTAAACCCTGGGATTCTGGATGTGTGAATTTTCACATCATCCTTTAGTGACAGTTAAGTCACAAAATCACAATGGTTTAAGCTGCCCACCAGTACCAACTCTCACACAGTATGAGCTCAGCATCTTGCACATCACCTATACAGATACCTGTCAACAAAATCCAGTAAGTTAGAGAAATAGAGCATCATGTTCAGCTGTGACTTAAAACCATCCAAACACACTAACATGAAAACAAAACTTAAGCCACAATGTCTTGCTTAAAAAGACAAGTCACATATTGGGGTTTTTTTTGTGCTGTTTCATGTCTCTTGTGGCCCAGAAAGTTGATATTAGAGGGATTTTAAATATTCAAGGTCCCTGATATTAACTATCAGACTATTATAAGAGATCAAATGGGTTTACACCAACATGAAAAAAGACAGAAGGAAAAAAAAAAAAAAAA
>NDXB01001462.1:131075-147414 GCA_002631895.1 Agapornis roseicollis
AGAAGGAAAAAAAAAAAAAAGGCAGCAGATTCTCTACATGCCCCCCTCCAATCTCCATCAATTTTAATTCCGCCTCTGTGACTCTCCTTTGTTCAATAAAGGGAAGGTGATATCCAAACTGAGCACTGAAAGAAAGGCATGTAAGAACATTTGTATCTCTCAATATACAGATATAGACAACTGCCTTGACACACCTATAAGATCAGTTAATCAAGCATTAAAAAAATACAACATCCGCCTATCATAATATGATCCATAAAGAAAGTAAAATCTGGAAGTAGTGTCCTTTGTAAGGTGGCATCATTTCAGGTAGTCAGGAAGGGCAGAAGCCTCAGCTGGTGTTTACCGTTTCATTTGCTTCACGCTGTTTCTCATCAAACTCTCGAACCAGTTTTTTCTTCTCCTCTGTGAAGGAAAAAGTAGCATGTCAGGGAAATGACAACAGAGCTCCAACTCAATCCACTGCAGACAAGGAAGCTGCCACAGATGGCTGATTACAGAGATCTCAGGTCAAAATTTACCTCAAACAGAAACAGCCTGTTCTTATGACAACTTTCCAGCAGGGACTGGGGGGAGAAAGCAGAAACCTCTCTTCCAAACACTGGCCACTATCTCTGGTACACAAAAGAAGGCATTTTTCAAACCTGAAATATTTTCTTGAGCTATTACCCTCCAATCTCCACTGGCAGAATTGCAGGTTGAAAACCATGAAAACATTGTTGCAGTAAAAGCCCAACTTGACAATACTCTTTTGTAAATATGTCCTCTGCAAAAAGAAAAAACAAAACAGCTCTTAAACCACTGAGCTCCCAACAGAGAACAGTGAAAGAACTTGACGCAATCAAAAACATTTTTACACAGCTCCTCTCTCATCCATGACATGCTGTAGCTTTCCTGTTCAGTTCAAGTTCTTAAGAAGCCCCAGAATTTGAACTGGGAACTTAAGGAAGAATTAACAATAAGCTATGCTCTCTGGGAGTGCACAGAACTGTTGCAGACTAAGCTACATTGTGACTGTGAGTATATCACACATGAACTGGTGTCAGGAAATGCAGTTTCGCATCTCAGTCTGTTCCTAAAAACACTCTCCTCAACTTCTCCCATGATTTGCCATCATATACGTCTGTGCCAACACAATTACTGTTGTAGCTGGGTTGCAAGCAAAATCATAGACCTGAACTGCAGGAACACAACCTTCAGAAGTCAGTGTTTTGTTTCACACAGGTAATTTCACTAACCCAATTTAAGTAGTGCCCTCTCAAAACTGCTGCCTCGAACTAATTGAAACCTGGGGCAGGAGTGAAAATGCTGCATTTTACCTCCTCTGTGTCCCCCAGGCGGCTTAAGAACACAGTGCACTCACCAGCCACAGAAACGGTAGTTGAGGAAAGTCAAGTGGCAATGGCTTGAGACATTTTTGTCTATATGACAAGAGATCATGCAACGTGGCTTGAAAGCATTACACTGTGTCTGGCCTAACAGAAATGCCAGAAACTACACAGCAGTTTAATTCATATCAATACAGATTAAACTGTGACTTGAAGTACATAGAGAGAACTTCTTTAATGCAATAGAAGTAAAAGGGTACATAAGCCACAATAACGTTACCCACATGCTCACCAACATTTAACTGATCTATTTCCATTCAATTAGAAACAGTTAGAAACAACTGAAAAATATGGCTAAATGAATTAACTTGGAGGAAATGATATTTGAAACAGATCCTGTTTGAAATGCCTTCTTACAAACTTGGCAGGAAAAACAAAACAAGAATTTTTTTATCTTGTTTATATGGAACAAAAGAGCATTTCCAAATTTCTGCCCCTCAAAGATGTCCCAAGGTCTACAGCAGATTCTGTCTCCTCACAGATCTGGAAGAGTGCAAATCACCTTAAAAGAATACGCAAAGTGTCTTTCACTACCTCCTGAAGTTTTCAGGATTAGGTAACTTGAAAATGAATCCTTCCCCATAAGTACAAGCAGCAAACAAAGCAAATCAGGCGAGTGTAGCACCTCCACCAGACAGATTCCTGACTTATGTTGAACTATCCTAGAAATATTTTCCAAAAATATTACCAGATTTTTGTGACAACAAATTTAAAGACCAGAACAATCACGTTAAAAAGTCACAGCATGTCTGAAAAGTCAGTTTGGAATTATTTGTCATGTTGGGAAAACAAAATATAGACTCTTAGAATCACAGAACAGTTAGGGTTGGAAAGGACCTTAAGATCATCAAGGTCCAATCCCCCTGCCACACTAAACTATGCCACCCAAGGATCTGTCCAACCCAGCCCTGAACAATGCCAGGGATGGAGCATTCACAATTTCCTTCGGCAACCCATTCCAGTGCCTCACCACCCTAACAGGAAAGAATTTCTTCCTTATATCCAATCTAAACTTCCCCTGTTTAAGTTTGAAACCATTACCCCTTGTCCTGTCACTACAGTCCCTAATGAAGAGTCCTTCCTCAGCATCCCTATAGGCCCCCTGCAGATACTGGAAGGCCAGCAGCCTCCACACAGCCTTCTTTTCTCCAGGTTTTCTCAGCCTATCTTCATACAGGAGGTGCTCCAGCCCCCCATCATCCTTGTGGCCCTCTTCTGGACTTGTTCCAACAGCTCCATGTCCTTTTTATGCTGAGGACACCATAACGGCACACAATACTCCAGGTGAGGTCTCACGAGAGCAGAGTAGAGGGGCAGGATCACCTCCTTTGACCTGCTGGTCACGCTCCTTTTGATGCAGCCCAGGATACGGTTGCTTTCTGGGCTGCAAGCACACACTGCAGTCAGCTCATGTTCTTTTTCTCATCGACCACCACCCCCAAGTCCTTCTCTGCAGGGCTGCTCTGAATCTCCTCTTTGCCCAACCTGTAGCTGTGCTTGGCATTGCCCTGACCCAGGTGGAGGACCTTGCACTTGGCATGGTTCAAGTTCATGAGGTTGGCATCAGCCCACCTCACAAGCATGTCAAGGTCCCTCTGGATGGCATTCCTTCCCTCCAGCTTATCCACCCAAGCACACAGCTTGGTGTCATCGGCAAACTTGCTGAGGGCGCACTCAATCCCACTGTCCATGTCAGCGACAAAGATGAACATAGAAGATATGACTTGAACAAGACTGGTCCCAACACCGATCCCTGAGGGACACCACTCGTCACTGGCTTCCAGCTGGACACTGAGCCATTGACCACAACTCTTTGTGTGCAGCCATCCAACCAGTTCTTTATCCACCGAGTGCTCCATCTATCAAATTGATGTCTCTCCAATTCAGAGACAAGGATGTCGTGTGGGACAGTGTTGAATGCTTTGCACAAGTCCCGGTAGATGACGTCAACTGCTCTACCCCTGTCCATCAGTTCTGTAGCCCCATCGTAGAAGGCCACCAAATTGGTCAGGCAGGATTTCCCCCTAGTGAAGCCATGCTGACTGCCACCAAGCACCTCGTTGTTTCTCATGTGCCTTAGCATGCCTTCCAGGAGAATCTGCTCCAAGATTTTGCCAGGCACAGAGGTGAGACTGACTGGTCTGTAATTCCCCGGGTCATCCATTTTCCCCTTCTTGAAATGGGGGTTACCCTTTTTCCAGTTGTCAGGAACTTCACCTGACTGCCATGATTAAATACCTACAAACATTAAAACATTAAAGCATTAAAATATCTACAAGAATTGCAAAAATTGCTGCCTGTAACTACCCCATTTAAGCCCATTTCTCAGAATTCACTGCTCAAGACTTCCCAGCTCCATGGAGACCTGACAAAACTTTCCTTCACTAAGAAACTGACTACCCTCCCCTCTGCAAGGAAACCAGGATTACCTATAAGAAAGAGTATTTCTTCTTTTACGCTTTTTATTCCTGTTGACTGCCTGTGAAAGCTTTCAAAGTTGTCCTTTGCAGATTTGAACATCTTTCTTGTACCAAGCTTTCTGGACATGTTGATGAAGTTGGCTGTGATCCAGAATGTAATTCATTACTAACTGGAAAGCCAGATAAGAAATGGAGCATTAAGCTTTTTGAAGCCTGTGTTATTTGCCACAGGCCAGCATACCCTGAACAAGCCATTTCTATGATTTTACACCTAAACACATAAAACTGATCAGTTATGGAAGAATGACAAGACAAGGTTCACAAGGTGGCTGAGAACCCCTACTCCTTCTTGTGGTACAAGCCCCAAGCTTAGCTACAGTGGCTCATGATAACAGTGTATCATTTTTCTCATATGAAGGAAGTAAATCTGGTGACATTGGTAAAATTCTCCTTGTCAGATGACTTCCCTTTCCATTTCTCAGAATACTGCCAATATGAAGAACTTAATTGGAAGCACAATGCCAAGTCCTACAGACAAGTGTTCTGTCACTGTTTTACCTGCTGCATGGTATAAAGAATACCTGTAAAATCAGTTTCCTTCTAATACAACTTTGTGTAGCTTGACAGATAGTGTTTGCTAATCTGTGAATATGCAGTGTACAAACCAGGTTTTAAAATGGCAATTTAAAATACAAATCTCATCCACTGAGTCTACAATTGGTTGTGCCGATAAAAACTGCTTTTAATTCTGCTGGTGAGATCTTAAATAACAGTCCAACAGCAACCAGCCAAAGCACTGCAATTTAGGCATCTCACCTAGAAACAGCATGAAGTGACAGCCAAATAACAACCCCTCCTCAGAGCTGAAGCTGAACATCCAGCATTGAAATTTTCCTAATAAGAGGAGCAGATCCACAGAAGTAAAGGAGCACACCTACCTCTCTACTTTCCTACTTGGGGCTTTGCATGACCATGCCTAATACTCAAGAGCAAAGCTACCAGAATCTAACATCAACTGAAAAATAACACATAGGGAACCCAGCCCCAGCAAAGCCACCTGCCCCTGCCAAAGAGGTGTCCAAAGATGCACTGAATTCCTGCAACTGCCTTGGCAAACTCTCCCCTCCTCCCACATTTCTTACAGGGCCTTTGCCCTTTCGGCTGTAAACCCGAGATTATCCACGGGGAATCATCTCAAACGCCTCTGCACCGGCCTTGCCACCAGCCCCAGCTACCCATGGGGCAGCTCGCGAGGAAGTGCCAGCCAGGGAGCAAAGAGGGGAAGCCCTGCCAGACCCTGTCGCGGCCGGACCCCAGCGACTGGGAGGAAGACAGCGGCCGGTCCGGTCCCCGCGCCACCGCACCCGGTAGAGCCCAGCCCGCCGCATGTTCCCCTTCTCCCCCTGCCTCACCGGCCGCGCTGCCCCGCAGCCGCTCGGGGACGCCCCGCAGGTCTCCATGCAACCCCCGGAAGATCTCGTGCAGCCGCTCCAGGTGCTCCGAGGAGCCGGGGCCGCGCCCCGCCATAGCAGACAGCCGCCTCCCGCCCTGCTATCGCGGCCACCACCCCCTACCCCTTCCCATCGCCGCTCCCTCGCGAGGCACTTCCGCCATCGGCGGCAGCACGGGCCTCCCATGGGCGCCCGAATGCCGCCCGACCACAAAACCACCCGGCGACGTCGTCGGAAGGTTCACAGCCCGCCGCGGCCTCCTCCCCGCGGGAGCCGGGAGCTGCGGCACGGTTGTGGGCGACAATAATCGCCGGCTCCAGGGCGCGCCAGGCGTGGTCCAAGCCTGCCGCAAGGAAGGGGCCTCGGAGCCCGCACTGCCTGCTGGGAGTTGTAGTCTCCCATAGGAGGCGGCGGAGCGCAGGGAGCAGCGCCCCTCGGCACCCCCGGCCTCCTCCTTCCAGTGTTCTTTGGCGACGGTGAGAGCGAGCACGGCGGAGCCCACCGCCGCGTGTCCCCGGCCCTCAATGCATACTAGCGTGTGTATCGTTTCATGCGTTTTGCTAGAGTTAGTGTCACAAACCCCGGCGAGAGGCTATCCAAACCTATGTGGAATGTCTGCCCGGGCCGCCGCCCTCGCGCTTTCTCTTGGAGGTAGTTCTCCGCCTATGAACTGGGCAGCGCAGTTCGAGCAGCACTCTCGGGTTGTCCCGAGGGCCCTGCGCTGCCCGGGGAAAAAAGCAGCAGGCTCTCGGCTTAGAATCATAGAATAGTTAGGGTTGGAAAGGACCTTAACATCATCTAGTTCCAACCCCCCTGCCATAAGCAGGGACACCTCACACTAAACCATGCCACACAAGGCTTCATCCAACCTGGCCTTGAACACTGCCAGGGATGGAGCACTCACAACCTCCCTGGGCAACCCATTCCAGTGCCTCACCACCCTAACAGGAAAGAATTTCCTCCTTATATCCAATCTAAACCTCCCCTGTTTAAGTTTGAACCCGTTACCCCTTGTCCTGTCACTACAGTCCCTAATGAAGAGTCTCTCCCCAGCATCCCTGTAGGCCCCCTTCAGATACTGGAAGGCTGCTATGAGGTCTCCACGCAGCCTTCTCTTCTCCAGGCTGAACAGCCCCAACTCTCTCAGCCTGTCCTGTAGAACCGGCCGCCCTCCTCCTCCCGGCGGGAGCACACCCGCGGCAGGCAGCGGGAGCCGCGGGGTGTCCGGTGCGAGAAGACACCGAGGAGCAGTTGTATGGCTGGGTCAAGCAACATGTCACGTCGGGGCCCAAAGGAGCCGCTGCTGAGGTGCTCTGAAGGGCTGGCCGCTGCTGGCGGGGCGGGTCCAAGGGAACCGGGGCGTGGCCGAGGGGACTGGGGCGGGCCCGGGGCTGCCGCCAGTGCCAGCAGTGAGCATGGAGCGGGCGGCGGGGATGCTCACCCCCTGGGGAGCCGCGCTGGGGGCTGCCGTCTCCGTTCCCGTCCTCTTCCTCGTGGCAGCGCCCTACATCAGGTTTGTTTTACAGAGCGCGGCCCCAGCCCTTCATGCTTGTGCAGGTAGCCGCGGGCACCGCGCCGCGCCGCACGGCGGTCAGGTTTACCTGCGTGCTTGTGTGACGGGAGTACTACCGTGGGACTAACAGGGATCCTGTTTCTGTAGCCCGAGCTGCGGCAGGCGCTATTCACGCGTCCCCAGCTCCAGACCCTCAGTAGCACTAACGCGCTCGCGGCAGGAGCTGGGGCTCTGTTCAGCCCTGCCACCTCCGGCGGCGCCTGCTTTGGCGGCTTCCCGGGCCTCCGAGCCGCCCGGAGCTCAGTCTGGGGCCTGCCTCGGCCCGTGGACCCGGCCGGGGAGGAACCCGGCGGAGGGAACCGGCCGGGGACCCCGGGAGGTGGAGCCCGCCTTCTGCTCACCGCGGCGCGGAGGAGCCCATTGGGCCCAGGCTCCGGTGTCGGTGGCGGCAGCCAATGGGAGCCGTGGCCCCACTTGTCGCCAGGGCGGGGCGGCGGGGCCGGGCCGGGTCACGGCGGTGCTTGTAAAGCGGGAGGGGGTCGGGGGGCTAGATCCCGGTAGCCCGGGCACGACACGATCGTGATCGGCAGCTCCAGGTAACGACGCCTGTGGCTTCCCGGTTAATCCTAACGGTGGGGTGAAACGTGGGGCTCTGGGTGCTCATCACTGACCCACATCCCCTGGTCCCCTCGTCGAGGGGGGACTGCCGCTCTCTATTGCAGGAGGTATGTCGCCGGAGGACAGTGTAAGTCAACAGCTAAGCTGGACGGGAAGGTGGTGGTAATCACAGGAGCCAACACAGGCATCGGGAAGGAGACTGCCAGAGACCTCGCACGAAGAGGCAAGTCACCAGTTACCAAACAGGCATCCCTGTGCATCTCACACCCGTGTGCCTCTTCCAGATCTAAGAGAGGAGTGTTTTGTGCTAACACTGCAGTGATTTGGACTCCAAATCCAAAGTTACTTAACACAAGCCCAAGTGTTGCTCCTCTAGAGGTTGTGACCACCAAGGTGCAAGTCCCAGTTCTTGGCTGTTTTCATTGCTTGAACTCCGAAGATATTCCTTGTGACATGAAAATGCTCTGCACTGCAGATGTTTTGAGAGGACTGGGGAAGATGCCAGTATCACTGTATTCTGTTTGCATGGGGCTGGGAAATGCCCTAGGTCCACTGCTATGCGCATTAGTTGTTCATGTTTCAAGCTATTTTGGTATACATGCTTTCTGGGTGACTGGTAAGGAGATTAAACTTCCTGTTCATTATCTGTTCAGAAATTACTCTGGCTGGAGTCCAAGTATCTTCTTGTGCTCCTGGCTTGACATTCTTTTTATAGGGGCAGATACAACCATATCATACCAGTGTGGTGGTACATGCTCCTGATATGGAAGTGCCTGGGCGGAGGCACTTCAGATGTGCATTTTCCTCTTCTGAAAACAGCTTTGGGCTGGGTGGAAGCTAATAGTGTAGTAGAAAATGCTTTGTCCCTCCCTGCTGCTCCCTTGACTGATGCCAATGCCCTAAATAAACAACACATTGTTTGTAAGCACTGTGCATAGCCAGCTTATCTTAGCCTCAATCATCCAGTATGCTCCAGTGATCTCAGCTTCTGTTGCTGTTTTTTTCCCCCCTTGCAGGAGCGAGGGTGATTGTTGCTTGCAGAGACATAAGGAAGGCAGAAGCTGCAGCCAGTGAAATCCGAGCTGAGACAGGGAACCAGGACGTCATTGTGAAAAAACTGGACTTGGCTGATACAAAATCCATCCGGGAGTTTGCTGAGAAATTTCTAGCAGGTACAGTCTCTAGATCCATCTTTTCAGTGAGACTATTTTGCCAAGGACTGCTGTCTGCTCTTCTGCAGATGCCAAGTCCCTGACCCGCATATCTATGTAGTATGTTGGGTACCGCAGTTCACAGCAGGGGCTTGACAGAGGCTATGAGCTAGTTTGTGGTAGGAGACTTACCATGTTACTGCGGTGCTGTGACTGCAACTCAGGACAAGCGTGAGGCTTTTTGACTGACTTGTGTCATCCTCTTGTCTGCCTCTGGTCTCTGTTTCCCTGTTTAAGACTGTCTGTTGTTTCTTGCAGAGGAGAAGGAACTCCATATTCTCATTAACAATGCTGGGGTAATGTTATGCCCTTACTCCAAGACTGCTGATGGCTTTGAGATGCACCTGGGAGTCAATCATCTTGGTAAGGCCAGTGGAGTCATGTTTGCATTCAAGGTCTGTGGCAGAATACCAGAGGAAATTCTGTTTTTACATTTTCTCTTCCTCAACCTTTGGGGAAGGATGGAAGGCCAGAGTCAGAGTTCTGGAGATGCAGTGCAACATACTTGCATGCACCCAGCTTAAGTATCTACACGTTACCTGGGACATTTGAAATGTATGACTACAGCAGCTTTTTGAAGCTGAGGAGCAGAACTTAATGGCCCCAGAAAAGCTTAGCTGTTGATTCAGGGAGGTTGTCTTTTCCCGGGACTTGAAATGAGAGCAACAGTAAGATACAACATGTAAATAACATGTCATGAGTACTTTGAAATTCTAACAGGAGAAACCTTTAGAGAAGGATGACGTTTCCTCTCACCCCTAGGTCATTTTCTCTTGACCTTCCTACTGCTGGAGCGTCTGAAGCAGTCTGCCCCAGCCCGCATAGTGAATGTGTCTTCACTGGCTCACCATGGCGGCCGAATCCGCTTCCATGATCTCCATGGTGAGAAGTGCTACAACCGTGGCCTCGCCTACTGTCACAGCAAACTGGCCAACGTGCTCTTCACCCGGGAGCTGGCGAGGCGGCTGCAAGGCAAGTCCCAGAGGAGAGCAGAATGTACCTTTGTTCCTTGATAAAGAGTGGTTTAAACCCAGGACAATGAGTCTTGGAAAAGCCCCGCTCTGTTCATGTATTAATCCCATGATGGGTATTCCAAGTTCATATGCTTCAATGCTCACTGTGTCACTGTCTCTTCATGGGTTTCCTAGAGGAGTTCTTGGCTTGGCTACAACTTGGGCTGTTACCTTCTTTGGAGCCTGTACAAAACTACCACTGGTTTTGTTAAGGGGTCAAATGCATCCATCACATCTACCAAGTAGTAACTACAGAGGACTTTACTTACTCTCCATGTATCCATGCCTGGACTCCTCCTTTAGGTTGTCTGCAGGTGGAATTGAGGAATATATTACCTTTTTGTATATGTTTTTTTTAAAGTAATTTGATACATGCAGATTTGTTCTGGACTACTTTCTTTTGCCACAGGCACTAAAGTCACAGCAAATGCTCTCCATCCTGGTTCTGTCCATTCTGAGCTGGTCCGACATTCATTTGTAATGACATGGCTGTGGAAGATATTCTCATTCTTCTTGAAGACACCTTGGGAAGGAGCTCAGACCAGTATCTACTGTGCAGTAGCAGAGGAGCTAGACTCTCTGACAGGACAGTATTTCAGGTGGGTGCAAGCTGATGGAATGATATAGTGTGGAAGGCAACCTTATTTGCTGGGGAAAATGAGACTTCATTAAGGAGAGACTGGGTAAGAGGCTGGCTGATAAGATTGAGGGTGACAATTACTAGAGAATTACCCCTTCCTGATCTATTGCAGTGGATATCATGTTGGAAGGAATCCCTGACTATATGCAGCTCTACACAACAGCAAGTCCTTTAGTGCTGGGAATATCACTGTGCTCAAACTGCAGGAATGGCTATCACGTGCTTAGGGCTTTAATCCTGATCTGCCTGAGATTTGGGCAAATCACTTTCAGCAGAGCTGTCTAGTTAATGAGGTCACTTGAGTCAATCCTGGGAAAACTGCTCTGGTTCTGTCTGCAGTTGTACCCCACAGAAGGAGCAGAAGGGGCCTGTGCTGGCCAGGAACTGGGCAGGCTGGCGGTGCTGCAGAGCTAGGAGATGAGATTTGCAGGACTGCCATGTGACAAAATAATTTGATTCTCCAGTGTGACAGACCCATCAGCCGGGAGGAACTCCTGCTGGGACACACACTCTGTCCTGCAAACTTCCTTATGTAGCTCCCACTGTGAACCCTGACTTCCTTGACTTGCTCCAGGACCCTGCTTAGTCATGCATTTTCCCCTCACCAAAACTACTGCCCAGAGCAGTTCCAAGCCATCATCACCCTAGATTTGAAGACTGCCATTTGAACAGATGTATGTCAGCTTCCCACTGGGTGTACAGCAGTGTAACAATACTGGGTTTGGGGAAATGAATGTGAAAATTTATCTTTTTTTCCCCACATGGATACTGTTGGAGCCTTTGTGTCTGCAGAGCTTTCCTCTTGTGATACGTGACCAGATTAGTCTTTCTAATGGCTTTGTCTGATCTTCATCTGGGAGTTCGTACCATCTTAATCAGACTTTAATATATAAATAGATGTCTTAATCTTTCCTGGATGATTGTCTGTCCCAGGGTATAAATGGATCATTTATGTGCTGGAATACAGAAAGCTTTGGTGGATTTTAAACTCATAAAAAAAAGGAGTTCTGGGCTTGGTGAGAAATGGATACCTTCAACAGTAATTCACAATTCACATTGGACTACCCTAAAATCCTCTTCACTTTCCAGGCAATAGAATATAAAGCACAAGTATAGGAAAGAATTCACATGCCAACAGCAAGACAGGTGGAGTCTACCAGAGTACTTTCAGGAACATCAGAGACTGCGCACTTGGTGCTCTCAAACCACTAGGCTGGATACAGAGTTTAGAAGTTCTCTTAGACTCCCACGTTATTGCAGCATCTAGCATTACAGAGGAGAACACATGATCAGTGTTCTAGACAGAATGCTGTCTGACTGAAGGAGCTGAAAAGAAAGGAGCCCTAGTTCAGGGGATAATGGAAAAGGGGATAACCATACATGGTTATTGCAGTATTGCTGTTCTGGGCAGCGTTGCATTTCATGCCATAGCAATATAGTGGGAAAAATAGTTTAGAATGAAGGGCTGTTTGAGTGGGGTGGGCAGGTTGGGTTGTTTTTTTTTTGTACTATCTGCTAGAAGAGGTGCTCCTGAGAAGGTTGGTTAGCATTTACAGCCCTTCTTGGTGGTATTTATGAGGATGTACACTGAAGAGTATATAGTACACTGAAGAGTTGAGACAACAGACAATATATTTGCATACCAATTCTTGGTGCCATTAGGAGAGACTTTTCCCTAGCCAATTGGAAAGAAAGCTTTCTCAAGATGACTTAGCACCAACCCATGTTCATTTTCTGGATAGCCTCCCACACTTCCTTCAGTTGATTTTGAAATTAAGCTGATAGAAAGCAACTGCCTTATCTTAACACAGACATTTCAGTGTGCTAACATGAATGGAGACCTTTAACTTAATAAAACATGTACCTCTTGCAGTGATTGCCAGCCAGCATATGTATCTCCATGGGGTCGGGATGATGAAACAGCAAAGAAGCTCTGGAATGTGAGCTGCCAGCTTCTCGGCATCCACTGGGACTGAGCAGCACAGACCTCAAGTGTGCACATGGCTGAGGCTGAGTCCAGCCATACTTCTCCTGGGAAGAGCACTATTAAGAGACCTCAAGACTAGACTCCAGCATTTCTGCTGCCCTAATGAGGGTTGTATGGACACAATCTAATGTGAATTTTTGGAGTATTACACTTCAGGATTGAGATTTATAAGCAACCAGTCCCCTTCCTAGCTGGAGAATTAGATCACTGACACAGGGAGCAACCTTTGCTTGGTATTTCACACACCAGGCAGAGGCTATTGTCCTCTGGCTTTAGAACAGAAATGGAGGTTTGCAGTCTTAGGTTTAGATTATCAGGTAGTCTAAAGAATTACCTTTATCTCCCTTCCTGATACTAGTAAATTTGTAGGACTCCCAACTTATTATCTATGAGGTTATTTTCAGTTCCTAAGTACTTTAAAGTACTAAAAGTACTTTACGGCATTAGATTTTCTAGCAATTCCATGCAATACAGATGATCTCAAGCATACAGAAATAGGTGCTGGCCTTTTTGCGCCAAGCATTGGGTAAAGTTTGTAAGTGGGGTCAATTGTTTTTCTCAGTATTCTCTGCTGGACCCTAGCCACTGAAGTATCTTGGCCCCAACTGCACACTGATGGCAGTAAGGTAACAGAGGGTTGGCATATCTTTTGAGAACCCAGGTCGCAGTGCAGGTGACTGGGAGGTTAAAAGCTGCAGGATTGCTGCAATTGTGCATAGGCAAGTTACCATATTAAAAGAGATTAACACCTCTCCTGTGAAGCACATGAGATGTCAGAAAAGATGGTGTAAACGTTGTCACAATAAACCTCCCAGCTGCACTTTAGATGACTTTAGAACCTATAAAGGAGAGCAGAATGAGTAACATCTCACCTGTGTTAAAAATACTGACACTACTTCAGCTGAGACTTTATCTTTACATGACAGCAAACGACCTAGAGCTCAGTAGTTGAAGCAGAGAAAGACTGTCTTGATAGAGGGCAGTTAGCTACAGGTCAGGAAAGTAAGACTTGCACAGAAATCCTTACGTTTGTCTACCCAGCCATTACTGGCCAAGGGTGCCAGTCAGGCCCTGCAGTACTGTGCAGCGTGCACTTCCAAAAGGCAGCTGTCAATCCAGGCAGTAATGGGACTGCTCCCTTGAAACTCTAGTGCTATTTTGATCATCAGATTGTTTCTGAAAGAGTTAAGCAGTTAGAAAACAAGTGCCACAGCTTGTAGGAGTATGTTCTGCTTCTGGAAAAAAAACAACCCAGCTTGGAAGTGTTTGGACTTGCACATGAGCATGTCACTGTGACCAACGGCCAATTTTGGGGAACAAATGCTAATTTTATGATTAATTCTTTCTGCCTCGATGCCATCTATGCAGAACAGTCCTGTGCTACCTCTGAGCCATACTAAATAAAGCTGTTTTCCTTTTACAATAGAAAACTCTCTCTTCCTTCAGAAATGTTACATCATGTTGCTGTTATCTGCACCTGCCTTACAAATGTAGAGAACTCTATTTAGGCAACATTTTAAAGTCCATTTGTGTTTCTCCCTGTCACTCTACTTTTTGTCCTCCCTTTTTAGGCTTAATCTCCAATATGAAACTAAATCCACAACTGTAGTGCAGCAGTAGAATGTTACCCAGCATTGCAGGCTTGGTGTGTTTTCTCTGTGTCTATGATCTTCAACGTGGCTTTCAGGAGCAGCAGAAACCATTAAATAAAAAAAAGGCAGAAAGGCTCCAGGCTGAAATATTTTGCCCTTGTGGGTTAATGCTCTTCTTAAGTCTGACTGTAGATTTTATATAAGGCACATAACTACACATTTCCAGAGACACACTCCCACTCTTTTTGACCTTGGGCAAGTCACTTATACTTTCTTCTAAGCTGATCTGCAAAATGGGGGAACTAAAGCTCATTTAGCTGTCTCAAATGGAGGTGTGCAGGGGAGAGTTTGATTAACTTTCAAAGCTCTCTAAAGAAGATTACTGGTTTGTGAGAGTACACATACGGGACCAAGCTCGCTACTGGGAGGGCTTCTAAAGATGTGGTATTCCAATTGATCTAAATGTTAAGAACACTGAGGCAGTGAGATTTTGCATGACGGAACAATTCTTCCCCTTCAAACTACCCTGCTAAGCACAGCCATAACAAAATACAGATCTAGAAAAGAAATCCACAGGGTACGTTGAAATAAAAAAGCAAACAGCAGATATGTGAACAGTCATAATACTTTATTCTCTTTTTTTTTTAATTTTTTCATTGTAAACAAACCTTGGTCATTAGTAGAGAAGTTCTTATTAACTGGCAGTACTCAATCCCTTTTTGATGCTCAAAAATTCAAAGCCTCTTGTTAATTGCACTAGTTGTGACACAAGGCAGTTAGTCAGGATCAAAGTTCCAGTTCTGCTGGTATGAGAAAGATCTCTAGATTCCAAGTTAGGAAAATCAAATTACTACAAACACTACATAAAGTGCATGAGGTACAGTGCAAAGAGGTCAGAAGGAAAAGTAGGTACAGAACTGACTGGTCTGCATGACAAACCGCACTCTCTGTGCTCTACAGAACTGAAGGAACATTAGCAAAATGCATTAGCAAAAGGCATTGCAGCAGTGCTGATCTGGATACCACAAACAGTAAAACCTCTGCATAATTAGAGATTTGGAAATGACCAAAGACATGGATAGTGCCAGGCTTTAGGAATAGCTAATGACTGTAATCTGAAGGAAAGCTAGGTCAGCCTGGTCAAGAAACAAAAGCTTTCATTAGTACTGCTCACTAATGAGATAACGCAAATCTGTGGTCAGGAGATTCTGAATGCTAACTGTGGTCATTTCCAACTGCTTTGCTCAGAGACATTTCTAGCCCTGCTCTAGTGAGCAGAACACCTCCAAGAGAGGTGTTTGCATCAGTAGGGTGCTGCTCATGAAACACTAAAGGAGGTGCTGGCCAAGTCCTTTCTGAACCCATGGAAGTCTGTTCTGTCACTACAGTGAGCTTGGGGACAGTGCAAAACTTTATTTGACAGTTATGTATTTATTTGGCAGTTTATGTACTAAACCTATTTATAGTCATATTACACTTCAGAAAACCTGTTGTTTCTTCTTTTGTTAAAAAGTGTAGTTTACTTCCAAAGTGAACTAGTTTTCCTACTTCTTGCGCTGAAGTACATGTAAACAACAAATTCTTGTTGAGTACCCTGCTTTGTTCTGTTTCTTTCAGAAGGTCCTACCATTCTCATGTCCCAGTCACAGTTGCAGAGAAGCAGCTGCTTTTTCAGCATCCTTGAACACAGCCATTACACAAAGATTCCTGCTTTTTCATAAATCTGAGTTAACCCAACACTTTCAGAGCAAAGCCTGTCAATATAGTTATACAGTATGTCAAGTTAATAAAAATTCAGTCAGGTGTTTAATTGTACCTGACAGCAACAGAGTTTTTGGGTAAGAAACAAATAAATCCCTGTGTGACAGAGATACAGACAGTCTGTTGAATTGTACCACAGCTTGCTTTATCTGTAATATCTCTTATACCTGATGAAAAACTGTGGAAGTTTACTGGCAACTGTTTAGTGATAAAGCTGCATTGTAACAGTTTATTTGATATTACCAAAGCAAAGAAAGAGGTACATGATTTTTCAACTATTTTAAAGTAGTATTTTCCCTTTGTACTCCCATACATGATATGCCCTTTATAGCTTCATCTAATAAGGGCTTAAGTACCGTATGTATGGCATACATCAGACAGCGTGTGACTGGTAAGTAGAACCCTGCCATGGAGAATCGCTTCCTACCTTTTCAAGAGAACTAAAAAAGCTGGGCACACTGTACTAGTGGGAGGGGAGAAGAAAAAAAGGGAAGAAGAAGGAAAAAAAAAGGACTAGCAATGGTTTGTAGAGAGGTTTAAACAAAATCTCTGCATTTCAGTCTTTGTAAAAGAGGATGTCTCAATCTTGCAAAAGCTTACAGGAAACCCATAATCACAAGAAGTTTTATACTCCAGGCTACACTGAGTTGATGAGATTTTACTGTCCTCTCTATTTAGGATTTCTGAATTACAAAATAAAAAATATGTAATAAAGTTCAGTGCCTTAAAAAAAAAAAAAAAAAAA
>NDXB01001462.1:147525-170279 GCA_002631895.1 Agapornis roseicollis
AAAGGCCCAAACCCCAACACCACCTCCTCCCCCCAACCCAGAAAGAGGAATACCTAAATTCTTGCTTGTTCACTTTGAAACTGACCCTTTATTCCCCCCCACAAAAGATAGCCAAAAAAAACACCCTGAGGTAGTGACTGTCAAAATACATGACTGGCACCTGTAATTTAGTTCCCTTCCTTTCACCAGAGGCACATTAGCAGCATCCATTTGCCACCAACATCAGTCAAGAGATTTCCATGTTACCAAGTGACTGCTGAGCCACATGCCTTTAAGCCATCTTGAAGCCTTGCCTCTCAGAATGGTCATGAATGTCAATTACTTATTACTTCCTAGTGCCCTGGGGAAGCCGATTTTTGGTTTTGGGCTGGTGTGCCAGGAGCCACTGGGTACAGATGGCCTTCACAATGTCATCTCCGCTGCTCTCAGCTAGCTGTCGCACATGTTGCACTAGCTGCACTGCTCTGGTCTTTTCCTGCCTCACCGAGACAAGGTAGGCAGAACGCAACTTGTTGCACATCACATAGGCCTGGATCTGAAGCAGAAGAGGCAATCAGAACTCGGTTAGAAAGCTGTAGTAAACTAACAGCATAAGGTTCAACAACAGTCACTGGAAATACATAGTTCAAAAGCATGTCGTACAAGCAGCTTATTATGAAGTGGAATATGGCATGGATCAGATTCCAGTGTAACAGACGGATATACAGCTGTATTTTATTGTTGTGGAAACCCTTTTTACTGTATCACCATGTAATTAGAATCAGGGATCCTATTTTGTGCATGAATTACAATGCCCTCATAGTGAGTTTGTCAGCTGGAGCAGGCCAGAGGACAGTCACAAATCTCAAGATTTTATTCCCAGCTAGGCCACATGGGATCTACAGCAAGCCACAAATGCTGAGCCACGGCCTCTTCCTCTAAAACGTGCACCTGCAGTTCACAAATTTATCCGTGACTCCAGAGGCTTGGCTGGCTGGTATGAAAGCTAACAAAGAAACAAAGCAGTTTAACCCTTGCTTCCTCTAAGAAAAGAAGTATATCAGAATTTGAGAAGTTTTATTATTTAACTCTTGATCACAATAGTATACTCCTGAAACAGGAAGCTGAAATGGTCATCTTGGAGGTATGCTGATCCTCGTTAGCTGTCTGCCATTACTAGAAACCTACACTGGCACCTGAGACATTTGGATAACAAAACCACAGACTTTCATCTCACAGCTCTACAATCACAAACACCACAGCCCTGAAGAATTCACTGAGGTTTTTACAATCTAGGAAGTGACCTTCAAATCTCTGGCTTGAATGAGGATGAGAGAGAAGATGGTAAAAGAGAACAAGTAGGCTACAAACCAAGACTGAGCTGTTTAGCCCTTGCTAAAGGAGCTCCTCTGTTGTACTTCTACTTACCTTGTTTTCATCACTCTCCATATCCTGAATCAAATTATCAAGATCCTGTAATCCAAAGAAGGGAAAACGTGTTCACATTTAGAGTGACTATGATTTGCAAATCTTCAACCCATCAAGCACCAAAACCCTGCATAAAGGAAGGGCAGTTGAGATCACAGCTAGATGGTTATGTTGTCCCAGCTGCGAGGGCTGCAGATGTCAGAAATGCAAAGTCTAATACCTCCCTTTACCATAGACACGGCATAACTTTCATAGGGCAAACCACACACTCCCACCTTTAAACAGAGCACATAGTACAGAGCCAGGAGATAAGAAGGACTCTTTAATAGAGCAGCACTGGATGGTTGCCCTGTAGCCTTTATTGTAGTATAGCCTCCACTGTACCCATTTTATTTCAAAAGAGACAAAACACATGAAGGATTACCTCAGCAGGAATGTTCCTGAACTCATTTAGACAGTTTAGGATAATGTTATCCCCATCGTTTTTTGCTGCAACTCCAGACTCATTGACACACTTGAGGAGCTGCCGAATCTCACTGTATTTCTGCTGCTTCACCAGCTGCTTGGCCACTTTGCTGTACACTTCCGTAGCCTCCAGCTGGAAGTCCTAGGGGTAGTTGGAACATAAAAGCAACACATTAAATGTTTTCAGCAGGTTTTTGCACAGTGCATCTGTAGAGCTGAGACAATGTCTCTTGAAGATAACATCGCACCACACTACAGAATATCAAAGCTGTTTTGGGGGCCTTTGCTCAGGGCTGGCCCAAAGGTTTCCTGTAATCAGACTAGTAACACTCAGTTTTGCTCAAGAACAAGAGCACTGTTCCCACCTCTTTCCAGGGGTGGCAAAATAATGATTTTTTTTTTACCTCTAGCAAAAAGTCTTTCCTAGGTCCCTCCCCACCTCTCCCTCACTCAGCAAGCTCCCACTATACTCTTCCAGCCACTCCACCAGCAGCTGTACATGCCCTTTTCAGTGTGTCACCTCTGTCCAGAAGTGGCCCTGCTACACCCTCTGTCCCAGATAACTGCACTGTTTGAAGCAGTATCTTCTAGCGGCTCCTAACATAGATGAGAAACGCACAGGAAAGTTTGGAGCCTTACAAGCTGTGATTACTTCGGCACCTCAGCTTATACCCAGAAAAGAGGAAGGAGAGGACCCCCTAAGAGACTTTCCAGTTAATTAGTTTTGATGTCAGGCAGGAGAATACAGTACAGAGACAGCCCTGGACTTGTTTTATTCATTGTGTCACTGCATAGCTATCATGAACTGCAGACAGCTACCAAGTCAGAGCTCTCCATTCACAGCAGCGGTTGTGGTTTGCCAGAGTTAAGGCACTGAACAAGGTATACAGCAATGGAAAACATATATTAAGTTCCACTGTAGGACCCAGTTAGTTCACAAATGTCCCACTGAAGCAGCATTTTCATTTCCTTACCAAGCTTCCAAATACATGGATATTTAAGAACTGAACTGGTGACTTTTCTCACAAGAAGTTTTTCTTTTTGGGAATTAAACAGATATTATGCAAAAAAAAACTTTTGCTTAAGCAAGCTTTGCTTGCAGGAGTTACATTTATAATAGTAGTGTGTGTTATATCATGTTTTTCCATACCTGAAGGACTCTAAATGCAATCCCAAAACCTTCTTCAATGTTCTTGCCTTCCAACATGACCTGAAAAGAGAGGCAGAGACAATTTTGGGGATGCACACTCCTTTTTCATTATACAGTTAAATAATAATGCATTTCCAGATTCTGCCCAAGACAGAAGACAAAAGTCAATGCAATACTTCAGAGAATAGCACCACCCCAATAAATAAAGCAAATATAGGGTCTACTGTCCCACAGCGATTTCCTGTGGGACACTGGAAAAGTTACGGATGGAGCCGAGATGAAATTAAGAAGGGTTAGAATAAACAGCAGTATTTGCCTTGCTTCAAAACACAGCAGGCTGCGTAATCAAAAGGCATGTTACTATTAGTATTTGCGATCATCTGCCTCTGAAAATTTGAACTTTGAGGAGAGGAGCTCCAAGATCTCAGGTGTTCTCTGCTACTTTGAGGAAAAACATGAATTTTTCGTAAATGTTAGGCTGCATACATGCACAAGTAACCTACCCACGAAAAAAGCAAAGGGCTGCTCTAATGTTTCAATGTGTATATCAAGTTAGAGCTGTGTTTGAAATAGCAGGAAGTACCTTGCAAGCAACATCCATTTTCATGTTATTGTTTCCAAAGAGTGTGGGCAAAGAGGAACCTGTCATTTGAGAGGTTCCTGAGCTCTCACATCGATGCAGGAACTTTGTTACTTCCATCTGCAGATCAACTGTACTGATGTGCCTAGACAGAGGAAAAATTCAGACTTTATTTTGAAATAGAAGTAAGTTCACACAAATAAAAACTGACGCCTTCTCTTTCTTGAACACATTTCAAAATCAGACATATTCCCAAGGAATTATTATTTTAGTTACTTTTTGACTTTGTCTTTAGTGTAGCCAAGTCTGCAGCACTGAGTGTGCACTTATCATGCACCACAAGCTGAAGGTAAGCACTTGTTCACATTATTTCAAAGTAAGCCAGAGAGAATCTATTCCCTCTTTTCCACCTCATCATACACACTTCCCCCACCTTTAAGTTAGTGTCTAGCCAAAAAAAAGGAAACAAAGAAGTCCCTAAGAAAAACAGGGTACAAAACCCCAAGTGCAAGAGATATCTGGCTAAATTTACACTTCAAGTTTTGAATACAGGGATTTAGTTATGTCTGGCACCTGTAACTTGCGCATGGTTGAAAGTTGTGAGTTAACCCTGGTAAGCAGCTAAGCACCAGGAGACTGCTTGCATTGCGAAGGGTTTGTTTGGGTTTTTTGGTTTGGTTTGTTTTTGGTTTTGTTTTTTTTTTTTAATTAAAGGAAGGTAGACGATGCACAGATTGATATTTTTAGTAGAAACAATTGTTCATCTCCTGGGTTGTGGGGGGAAAAGGTAACAGGGATCCTATAACTGCAACTACATAAAAGTCAGATTTCGGTCAAGCACAGCTAGCATTTGTTGACTAAATTCAACTTAAACACAAACACTAAAATAAAAGCAAACAAACAAAAACCAACAACCCCCTAAACAAAAAAAATCATGTCCTAAAACCCCCCACAAAAGCCTGAATTTCCCCTTTAATGTGACTTAGCTTCTTGTTTATTGATACCTTGACACATCTGTAGCAGACATTTTCTTTCGAAAAGTGCACGCCATTTTTTTCCTTCCTGAATTTCTTGAGACCTCCTGCAGATAGACTTTGAGATGGTCCTTGATCTTTAGAAGCCATGTCTGTTTGCCTCCCAGTTCAGTGTAAGACTTTGCTCCGTGAGTGAAAAATCTAATGCAGGTCATGGCAGCACGAACATGATCCTAGAAGGAATACACTGAACACTAAGGTGGACCAAAGTACATCACCTTCACTAATTGTTGTCTGTACTTAAGTGCTCAAACAAAGCAGGTAATGCCCTGTTTTCATTAAAACAGCAGTTAAAGCTACTGCGATGCTCCAGATCCATGACAAACACATAGCAGACAGGCTTAGGCCTTCCTACCTGTTTCTTAGGATTGGAAAGTAGCAAAAATATACCTGTCCATCACACAGATTTACACCAAAGTCAATAACGAAGTCTGACATTATCCAACATTTCACTGAAAGAGATGGCACTGACCCTCATCTTACCTTCATGAACTGTTGCAGCTCATACAGAATATGGTAGTAGTTCTTTCTCTGCAAGTATTTGCAGGCTGCAATCAAGTAGACTCCCCAGCTCTCCAATCCTGGATCAATGGTTTCCAGCAAGTTCTCCAACATATGCAGTTTTCCACTTTCATAACTTGGAATGAAGATCCCTTCAATGAACACTTCTGATGGGGATTCCTACACAACAGAAACATAGCCTAAAGCAAAGCCACTGGTGGCTTGTTGATTTTCCTTACATAACATAAAGCAGTGATAAGTGACAGAGATCATAAAATTACTAAATAAATTAGTTTGGCAGGGATCTCCAGAGGTCATTTGGTTCAAACCCCCACTCAAAGAATGGCTTCCAAGTTGGGTCATGCTGCTCTGGGCCTGTCAAGTTCTACACATGATAATACAGCAATTTAGTAGCCTCTCTGTCTGTTACCCTTTACCATGTCTTACCTTTTTACTGTGCACATCCAAGATAAGCCTGGATCTACCTTTGGTATAATCACACACTTTGAAGCTCAAAACAGCACAAAGGTCTTCTTTTGCCTTTCCTTCTTTAAGCTGGAAAAAACTAGCTCTATCACTGTCCTCAGATACCATGTGCCTCAGGCCCCTAGCCACTTTGGTGGCCTTCCGTTAGACCTGCCTCCACTCTGACAATGCCTGGTTTGTACTAGGGAACCCAAAACTGGGCACAGCAGTTCAGATGAAACCTCATAAGTACTGAGCTGATGGAGATATTTACTATGGTCTCACAAATGCAGGCTCACACATTGCGGTTACTATGAAAAGAAGCATGTGTCACAACATGTCTTTAAAATGTTTATGTAGGCCATGATATGGGTTATTTTTTTTTAAATCTAAGCATAAGATACAAGCTACAAAGCCTGTGTGCATAAAATGTTTCATCAGAAGCCTAGTACCTTACTGCTTTAAGGTTAACAAATCTTCCTCTCTAGTTTGCATGATCACTACCAGTCTCCTTGTCCAAAAGAAGCACGCTTAATTAATGAGAACCTTGTTAGAACAATTTCTAGGTTTAACTGTAATGGAACTGTTGTCTCCAGAGATTCTTAAGCCCTTCTATATTTGCAGTTTTCTTATGGGAGAACTGGAAACCACTTTTTGGCTTCCTTAGATTCCTGTCGTCTGGGACATGACTCTCTATTCCCTTATATTCCTACTGGTTACAGAAGTGCAAATGTGGGTGTCCAATTCAACAAATAATACCAAGAGACAGAACCACTGTGATAGAGTGTTTAGTGGTATCAGCATGCTGGAATTCAAAGTTTTCTTCCTCTTTTCTGAATTGTATGACAATAATCCCAGGTTCTGCTTTACAGAAAAAAAGACCAAGAACTGCTGACGCGTCCCTCTATAAAAAAAACTAACAATAAACCCCAAACAAAGCAAACACTTGCTCTTCTGTAGACACCACTGAGATTAAACATAAGATGCTCAGACCAAAGTCAATTTTTCATGTCACTGAATTCTTGTCAGTCCCTGGATAGTGCATGTAACATTTAGGACCTTCAAAAACTCCTGTGCAGAGAACCACCCAGAATGCTGTATGCTGCTCATTACTGTCTTAGACTGGCCTTCAAACTCTCTTAGCTACTTTTCAAATTTCAATTTAGGTGATGGCAAATCAGATTACCCACCTTATTTAACAAGTGAAGCAGTGCTTCTCTCATACAGTCATGCCTCATGTAAAAGCTTATTATTGCCAGATTAGTGCCGTAACTATGTAAATAGAACAAGCACTCTTGATAGTAGCTGTTGTGCTGAATCTTCCCCTCACACATCATCTCCAGAGACAGACTTCTCGTTCTCAGTGTTGCTTCAAGTTCCCTCAATGTGGCAAAGTAATCATCATCCTGCCATTAAAGCACAGAATCAATGATAGTTAACAAGTAAGACTTTCTTTTCAGTTAGATCTTGTCACTTGGCCTTGAAGCATTCTGTTATTTTTGTTTTTAAAATAGGTATTGCTTTAGAAGGGCGAAAACCCCAGTAAATGCCTTTCATAAACACCAGATTGGAACTCTGCTACCAATAGATGTGCTGCGTATTGCTGTACCTAGCATGGCTAGCTAGCCATGGGACAGACAGGAGGCTTATTTAAACACATTTTCACTGTCAACAGCTACTTCAATGAATAGTTCAACCAGGTTTTTTTATTCTCCTAAAATATATACTAAGAGGTCTCTCATGCTTATGATTCTGCAGTTACTTAGTACTAAAAGTAATTTTTGGTACCTAATTAGAACTTGCAGAACTAATTCCAAAACACATAATAAACAGTGTTTAAGAACAGTTGGAAAGCATTTGTAATTTCTCCCCTGAATTCCTGGAAAGCTGTCAGAGTTTCAGTACAAAAATGGCATCACCACATTATCACAATATATTGTTGGAATTTTGTTTATTTTCCTCAAGATTGCAGTAATTACACATCAACCAGCACAGCTTCTTTTCCCTGTACCAAGCATGATCTGGTTCTCAGCCACCAATTCACTGTGATGAAACAGCTAAAAATATTTATCAACAATATTCAGTTTGCAATCTGTAGTCATGACAAAAGAAGGACAAAAACATAACACACGTGATATGCATTGTTTTAAGATGTGTATTAAACATCATCACTTAGCTTTGGTGTAACTCTTCAGAGCAGACAGAACAGAAACTCTTACCGCAATGAGTATGGGCTTCACTGTGGACTCCAGGTACTGTACCACATCCTGCACCAGCCTTGAACCATGGTTCAGCTGGTTTAGATCCATAGGTGGTTTTAAACATCGGTTAAACTTCTCTCTGGCTGAACTTAAATTTCCAGCTTTAAGGCAAGCCATGCCCCAAGCATGCCATGCTCCACCTGGATCCAACCCAGATTTTGTAGAAACCTAAATTAAAAATTGTTTGTTATGATTGCAAAACAGTACCAATACAGAAAACAGGAAAACTGGCATATCACACAGTCTGTGACTGTGACCTTTAAATCCCTACAGCACATCCCACTGAAACCCAAACAAAACATGAAAAAACCCTGCTGATTATTTCTGTATTACTGCCACAAAATGTCAACTACCAAACCACCTGTGATCTCCAAATGTAGAAGTACTTGTTATTGTACAAATTGAAGCAATGATTTATATAGGAAATTTCAGTTCAGCATTTTTAAAACTCAGGACATTTTCACATCTGCTTTTCTAAAGCAGATTTTTACAGAGCAGAATTAATCAGGTTTGTAGTTTACGAAAAAAAAAAAGCAATAGAAGATGCTTCACAAACTGCCAGCAAATTTTTTATTTCAGGTAACTCTGCTGATCAGATTTATTCCTGATTTTCCTTAGTGGACCAGCTGCCTTTAAGCATGAACTGTCTGTATTCAAATAGGTCATCTACTCCTACTGTTTATTACCCCTTATAAATCCTAATCCAGTTTGCAGTATCATAATCCTGTGTTTAACAAACTGCAAAGCAATAAAACAGGCTTACAAAATCCTAGGAGCAGGAGGGAAACAGAAGATGATAGGAAGACAAGATGAACTCCAATAGACAGATTTTCTATCATCGCTGATTTCTAAGTAAAGGCTTGGGCAAGGTGCCTTACTATTGCCTCAGCCCTTCTACTGGATGCAAGACTCCTCTATTTAATATCTTCCTTGCAGTTACTCCATTCCAGTTTTAATTGTCCTGGGAAACAAGGTCACTACCCTTCCTTTCAGCAGCCTACTCCACAGCAGATGACTCTTCCTTCTCAGTATTTTTTTCCAGTGCTCATAAAATAACTTCTTCCTTGTTTAAAAAGGATTAATCCCATTTTGCAACTCTTTAGATATTGTCCATTTCACACATCACATCCATCTGAACTCAAGAGGGAGAAAAATGAAAGCCACTACAGAAGCATTATTAACACTGACATCCCTCCACTGTCATTACCTCTATAGCTAGTTGATAGTACTCTGCTTCCAGAAGTTGATTTCTTAATCTTGTTACTGCTGCAGGGAGGAGAATCTGATCCAAAGATGGTATTGGATGGTAGGCAGCTGCAACCAAAATATTCAACACATCCACTTTGCTGATGTAACTAGGAGAAAACAAAGAGATTAAACAAATACATATGCTGTCACTATTATCATACACTTAAAGAACTTTATGTCAAAGAGAACTCTTAAAGCAGCAGTTCCTAGTTACCAGTATAGCAGGTTTCCCTATCCATCACACTATCCTATTCAGACTATTTTTTACCTTTTCTTTTTTTTTTTTTTTTTTTTTTTTTTTTTTTTTTTTTTTTTTTTTTTTTTTTTTTTTTTTTTTTTTTTTTTTTTTTTTTTTTTTTTTTTGTTATTGCCATATTCAGTAGAACCCTGGCAGAGGCTGATAGCAGACACCAACTGTGTTACCAAATTAAACTCGTATGTGTGAAATGTATATATTACACCAACCACCTCAAGCTCTGTAGGACATAACCTGAGGGAAGTGCAAAATGCTCATTCTCAAGACGCGCAGGTTTAAAATTCTATATTCAAATAAAAATTGAAAGCAGACATAAAATATCAGAAGCAAAATATTTATCCCAGTTTTTGTGGATTGCTTCTACCTACTCTGGTAATTTTCTCAGTAAATATTGGGCAGTCATGCTACTTGAATGTCTGTTTTAACTCTTACATTATTCTTAAATTATGAACTTCTCTTCTTGTTTAAAACATCCATAGTACAATTACAAAAACAAGCCTCCCACCCTCCAACCCCCCAGTAGAAAGGATAATGGTCTTGACAATACCTCAGTACACTCTAGTGAACATCCGATAACTCACCTGTCACAGAGAGCTAGGTCCTGGCTCCTTCCAGCTTTTACAAACATCATTTTGGCACTGAAAAGCAATTGTTTCATGATGTCCATCAGCAGACCAGCATCCACCTCAGGGTTAGTGAGCCCATGGGACAACTTGCAGCAGTGCTCTATCAGCTGGTGGCCACAAACTACGCTGTTACTGTGTAGGCTAAGGATGGCAATACACAAGGAAGAGCTGGGAGCCTGACAATTCAAGGAAAGACAGACAAACATGGGTACTGAGGTAGTTTCACAAGGAAAGTGCTTATATTCAACTCCCTTCAGACCTCACCTGTTCATAATAAAACTCACTGCGTACAATTTCATTCTCCTCTTCATTCAGGGAAAAAATCCATTCAAGCTCAGTTGCTTTGGGTATTCGCACCACTGTGGAATAGTCATTATTAGAAGTTTCTACAGCCAACTCCCCCACCCAGGTAGAATCATCATACAACAAGACTGGCTAAAGGCACATAATGCAAAGTATTTCTATACTCTTGTAAAACAATCATGTAATCCTCTCACTGTGCCATTTTCTGTCAGTATCACATGTCCAGCATACAGATTACAGAAACATTTCCATTCCTCAGAAGGCTGATAAATTGTACTTAAACTCATTCTCACTGTTACCAACACCCTGTCATGAAAAACTGGCTCCAGTAATCTATCTTCAAATGATTATCCGACTCTTATCCTACAGGACATCAAGCACAGCAACCTTCCCTCTTTAGCCTTCCCTCAGGCAAGTTATTAAATATTTCTGAGCAGGAGGGAAGTAGAAATTTGAGAGCTGTGGGTTACAGCTAAAAAGGACAACTGAAGAACCAGCTGTAAAAGAAAAGGTACACTGATTTCACTGCCTGTATCTTCTTTTCAGAACTTGGGTTATTTCAACACATGGTCTAGCAGCTTTAAGACAAAAGATTGTGAGAAGATGAGTTAACCCCTTCAGGGCTTTTTTTTCACATGAAATAGTATTGAAGACAATTGGAGTTTTGACCAAATGATTCAAGAAATTTGATTTCTGTGAATAGTCTTTTTTTCCCCTCCAAACTAAGAGAATTTGCGTTTTGAAATTAGTAACACAGAATAGCTACAAATCAGATATTGTCTGTCATCTGAGTGCAGCTGAGAATGCATAAGCTCTCTGATGCTCGAGTTTGATTGTGGTTCCTGGCAGAAAAACAATGGCCAATATCACAATGCTAAGAAATTGAGAATAATGCTAATTTGCTACTCTTCCCTTGATCAACTCCTCCTTCTCCTTGGAAAAACTCTAAAAGTCTCAAGATTCACTGTTCTAGATTTCACAGAAGGACTGTCAGAGTTTTGATACTGTTCATATTCACTCCTACTGAATGAATCATATGGGCCCAGTGATGCACAGCAATGCTGCAGGCAGAAAGATCTAACCAGACGCAGCAGCTCAGAAGCTGCATTTCAGCTGTTTCAGTTTTGTAACAAAGGTAGCAGTAAAGCAAACTTCTGTCAACAGCAGAAGAAAAAAACCCAACTCAAACAGCCCATCATACTTAAAAAGGAACAAGTAAAGAAAAATACTTATTTGCTTTATAGCACAAATGCATATTTTGCACCATATTTCACATTACTGCTACAAGCACTTCCAATAATTATGGAATTTCTGCCAGAATTTCATGTCAGTGTATGAAAATTTTACAGAATCATCTCAAACACCAGACTAAAAACAAACAGTAAACACTTTCTACAGAAAAATGGCAAAGAAAATGTCAACTAGATTTTATTATTATTCCTGAAGATAATATATGTAGAAATTGAGGCACTGAAGTGAAATTATTAGTCCATACTCAAACAACCAACAAAGAGATGGAACTCTGGATACCACCAGATCCATGAGAGGAGCCTCATCCTATGCTACCCACAGCCAGCATGGGGTATCAAACCCCACAGCACACTGCAGTGGTACTGAGTTGCACTATCATGGTTTGTAAAGAGGATCACTCAGCACAGCTCTGTAGTGGGTTAATTCCTACTCACACCACAGCCTCTCACTGGCTGTTTGAAGTATTCAAAGTGCATTCTCCAACTGTTGTTGTTTTTCAGTTCCTTCCTTTAATCCCCATTCAGCACATTCAATATTGGCTCAGACATTTCTCCTAAATCTCCATTTCCATTCACAGAAGTTTGGAATGCTCAGTTTCAGCCTGCTCATACAAAGAACATTACCGGTATTTTTAAACTGAGGCTTTTATCACCCTTCAGCTGCAACTAGATGCATCAACTTCCTATCTCCTATATTCCTACCCCTGGTGATGTTCAAGGCCAGGTTAGACAGACCCTTGGGCAATATGATCTAGTTCGAGGTGTCCCTGCCCATGGCAGGGGGGTTGGAACTAAATGATCTTAAGGTCCTTTCCAACCCGTACAATTCTATGATTCTGTGATTCTATGGTCTCTGTCTCCAGCTTCCTATCTCTAACTCTGCTGCTCATCAGGCACTTAAAAAAAATATAAATTGAAGTTTAATGTTACCCCACTCCTTACCTTCTACTTCATCCTGATCTTCTTTTCTGCTGTAATAAAATGACAGAAAAAAACATTATGCCTACTCCAGCACACTGAGAAAAACAGTTTTAAAAGAGACATGAATATGACCCGCGTTCTCAGAACACTGTCTTATAAAAATGTAACCTCTCTCCCTCCCTGCCCTGACTCAGTGCTCTGCCCCGACTCAATGCCCTGCCCCTAACCCCTACTATCTGGAAATACCCTGCCTCTGCATTGCGGTATTCCAACTACATTAAGTAATTAGTTCTTAAAACCTTCATCAGGAATAGTACTGTTGCACATATCATACAAAAGCAGACACCAAGAACAAGAGCTTCCCAGTATCAATATTTCAGAACAGAAATGAAGGTTTTGGCATCCAGATCTCTGATTTAATTGGTTTTGATATACAAACCTAGACACTTAAACAATAAAAATATGACAAATGGCATTCAAACTTATTGGTAGGCTCTCTTGACCTAATCTGGCAGAGTAAGGAACCATTCTGACATAATCTGGTTTAACTAGAGGTGACTGATTGTTTTTAGAGGTTCCTTCTCAGATCTGCACAGTATTGCTCTTTTCATAGCAAGCCTGCCAGTACTGCCATAGCGGAATACTGCTATCTGCAGGCTTGCTAGGAAAAGAGGAAATGCAGCTGAAAGTTCAGCTGAAATAGAGTTTTACACTCTGTGACCCAGACAGCAGTATCAGCAGGCTTAACAGGGTCACAGAGAGTAGCAGTCACTTTTCTCAGCTGCACTTTTCACCAGCTGGCTTAACATACACACAATGAATTTCAGCTTAAAGCAACCACATAATGAAAATCTGTCATCAGAGCTGTCCCTTTTATTAAAGGCAGTTTCAAAGCCTATCTAATAATGAACTTGTATTTGAATCCACAAGGGTTCAAGAAATCATAATCAAGGGATTATGGAATAACATTAACCACCAACATATTCAAAACAGCTAGTCAACATGTGATGTTAATCCAGGAGCTAAGTAAACTGCAAGAAAATTTGTCACAGTTTAGTAGTTTGTATTGAGTGTGTTTTGCATCAAAACATTCAATTCTCAGGTTAGCGAACAACTGATGCTCAAAGAATTGAAGATTTTGTTGCCTGGCTCCCCAGTGCTCTTTCTAATGTGAAAAGTTAGTTGAGTCATAATGAACATCCCCACACCTATCAAACCTGAAAACCCCAGCAGCTGGAGGCCAGAAAGTTAAAGTAACTTATTAAAGAGATGTTATTATATTTTCCAGATAAACCCAAATGCTCATTTCTCTCCCATTGCATTCATATACTCTGCTGTGTACATGACATTGAGAAGAACTAGAATGGAAGGACTTACATGCTTGTGTCTTTTATCAAGCCAGGCAGATGTTCTCTGTTGTAGTAGCTATAGCACTGATCACATACACGAGACAGATTTTCTCTGCAGGCTTCTACTGCCATTTTCTTGGTGGAGCAAGAGCTGCACACCAGCCTGCCACAGCGCCTGCAGTGATGGCGCCTGTTAAACTAGGCAAAAGAGGTCATGGATGAGCAACAGAAAGAATTTACTGAAGTCCTCTTCAATGTCTGCCTCCTCCCCTGAGTAATCATACTCCTTTTGAAGAGAAGAAACAGCGAGCATGGTAAGGCTTTTCTGAACTATACAATGATGGACTCTCACTGTCATATTTCCTTCCCAGAGAGGGCATGGCAAATTAAAAAACCCCCAAATCAAACCCAAAAGTCAGAGGCAGGTATTTAAAACACATTTGCTGCTGTCTTCAGCTTTCCATTTTTAAATTGTCCCAGTTTTGACCACTGTGCTAGTTAGGTCATCTCTTGGAAACGTTAAAAGCTGTAGACTGACACCATCTTAGTAATTTCTGAATTAAAAATCAACAGATACTTTGGAAAACAGTACTCTAAGCGACAGAAGATAACAGACTGCCAAAATAGCTGCAAAACTTAAAATTATTCTTCTCCCTTACAGCACCAATGCAGTTGCTCAAGTAGTCAATGCATCAACAGGTCTTAGCAAAGTGTAACAAACAACATGCATACATTTTCATCCGAATATGATGCTCACATATTTCTTGCCAGCACAATCAACTAGACAGTTTTCTGAAAGATTAATACTGCTACTACTACACTTACAGTTTTCTCCTCTCTGACGATCAGATTTCCTATTGTGGCTCAGGATTCTGAGAAGCTAACTGTTGCTAGTCTCCTCAACTCACTGAATAGAAATTAATGGTTAAATATCAGAGGACTGGCAATCTTGTCAGGCCTACACTGATGAAGACAAACTTTCTGAAGTAGCTAGTGTCTGTTAGGACAGGCTATGAGCAAGTTTTCATATTAAGGTCACATGTCTGTACTTAATTTTTGCTCCTTACCATAGTGAAACGTTCAGTTTTGCAAACCATACATATTGTTTCAGTGTCATCAGGTATCCATTGCTGCTTTGGTGGCGGCTTCTCAGGAGGCACAAATTCTTGAGGGCACAAATTCTGCTGCAGAATTCTGTCTCTGGGACTTGCAGATATGGTGACACCTTAAAAAGAGCCAGGTCAATAAAAAACACAGAATGAGATTTAAGCTCTTTAATGCACTGTTGAATAGCAGAAAACACTACATATTTACTGAGGCTGTAAGAGCTTTCTGTCTCACAAGATTATTAGCATTACCTTTAACCAGGCATGGCAAAATATCATAAGGAATATATACACTTAAGGAATATATACACTTTAAGATAAAACTGTATTATAAACTTACAGCATTTCTGTACTGATAAGCAGTAGTACATGCTTACTAATAGACCTTGACCATAATCATCAGAGAGGCATAAACCAACTTGTCAACATATGTTCTTTTATCATATGCAGACACTTAGATGAGGAGGAAATAAATACCCCAGTATATGTATATGTTTATATATATATACACACACATACATATACCCCAGTATATGGATACCAAAGAGTGATATAGCATAAAACATAATCTTAAAGATACCCAGTGTTGACATTCATGAAGACTGGGACTTTTTCAATCGCAGGAAAAGTGTATTATGGCAACTATGTGCAACAGCATATCCTTCCCTGTTCTGGTCCCCTTTACAATCTAATGTGCAGAAATCAGTTGCCAGAGGCAGAAGTTTAAACCTTTGTCTTTTGGGGTCTCCTGACCTTGCCAGTGAAATACTCATTGAATCAAGTTTACAGTATTATACTGGCTTTTAGTTTATACGCTGTGAGCCAGCTACACTATGGGCTAATTATATAGTTCAACATGTCACTGCAGTCCTGCAAGCCACCTTCTGTGCACAGGAATGCTAAACTAAAAAAAAATCTCCATTCCAAAAAGCCAACTCATGCTCATCCAAGTAAATATTGGATTACAAAGGAACATTAGAGGACAATGTATTCAAGTTTTGTAACAACACACAAACATTAAGCTGACTATTAGGAGAAAAATTGATGAGCTACACAGCCCAAACCAAAGACACTTCTGTTGCTTCATGTAGACAAAGCAAGAGTCTTCAGTTCAAGATACAGAAACAGAGAACAGTTCAGATAACCTAAACTGTAGATCAGGATACCATTGTGCAGCTCTAGTTCAGGCCATCAGTTGCTGAGAACCAGCAGCCTTGGTGGTTGGAAGATATCCTTTGCTAGTCATTCCCTGAGAGCACACACTGTGCATCTCTCACAATATACATCCTCAAAAGACTGCGCTTCTTGCATCAGAAGCTGAATGGAACCTATAGAAGTGATTGTATCCAAGCCATAAGCATTATGCAATTGTTTTGGCTTAAATTATTTTTGTTTCTATTTATCTGTGTTTGAGGACTGTGAGTGAAGCCTCTCAGACAACACAAGGTCACATTCCCTCAGATCACAAGAGGGATCCTATTAAAAATAAATTCAAAGACCGAAAGAATTATAAAAAAATACAACAAATGAGATTTCTGTTGTGGAGTCAAAAATTTAAGAGCCAGAAATAAAAAAAGTTACTGAGCAAAGAATAGGAAAACAGGGAGAAGTACCACAATGATGGGCTTCCAAACAAGATCTGCCTATATACCCAGACTGAGAAGTCAAGACACAGAAAGATTAATCTGCAGCACTGGTAATCCATTGCAGATGTAGTCCACCTTCCTATGGCCTGTTCAGGTTTGGGTTTTTGTGTGCTGTCTGGAACAGAAAGCCTTTGTGCTTATTTTTCAGACATATTGTAGATACCTACCAAAACTCAAAACAGAGCTGTAAACTTCTTGTTCCCTTTTAAGTTTTCTTTTAATTGGACCCAAAGCACCCAACTGCAGAGATCTACTAACCTGAATTAAATGCAGCCCATTAAGCAGCAGGACCAACACACACTGGAGATAAAACAAATATGAGCAGGTTCAAAGAAAATGGCACCAATGACATAACCTTACCAGTAAAGCTGACAGGAGATAGCTCTGATGATCCTGATCTAGACATTGTTTCAGACTCCAATACCTGATTGAGGCTTTCCTGGATACGTATGAGAGAATCTGGAACAAAGGGAAGGGGGGAAAAAGAAAAATGTGGAGAACAATCCTGGCCATACATCTACCTGTTTTTACAAAAATAAGAGGAATCCATTCACAGGGGTATGTAAGAATAACAGAACAAAACAGGACTAGCTATGTAATTACAAATTACTACGTGTTCATGAAAATTAGGCCACAACAGTTAATGCAAAACTATATATTCAATAACCTAAGACACAGAAAAACATCCTTATCAAAGCTATGGCCTACTGATAGGCACAGGAATAATAAAGCAGCGAATAAGTATCACATGTGAAAAGCCTTAGTTGATGCAAGATGCTCATGGTAAATATTAAATGCTTCACATCACAGTGGAAGGAACATTCTTGCAAAACTATACATCATTTCGCATGAAAAGATAGGTAAGTGCTCCTTTTCTGATAACAACAGCTGCATCTTTAAACAATGAAATGAAGTCAACATTTAGAACTGGCATAAAGCAAGTTGGTCCCATATAGGTATGTAGAAATAAATAGGTATACACACCATGCACTTTAATACAGTAAAACTAAAGCACTAGACTCGATCTGCAGCACCCTCTGCTGTTCCAGTTCTAAAACCCTGAGCTCACCAAATACAGGAAAAATCAGACAACATGGCTGAGAAAGGACTGAGGAAGCAGAAATGTGAACTAGGCTGAGAATGTTAAAAAGAGTTACAGGTTTAAACGTCTTTTATACAACAAAAGGAAAAGGACTCTGGTAGGAGGGCAGGTTTTAGAACTCCTTAAGACATCAGGGACTTTGTGTTAAACAGGAATGAAATAAAATTAAAGTTTAGAAGAGACCCCAAAAAAGAGCAAAGTATGAAAAACTTTTGAACCTGTTGGTCCTTGAAAATATCTATTTACAAGACAGGCAAAGCCTTTAAGAACATTTGGGCTTTAAGACTTTAAAAACTTTCTTGGCTAGAGGGAGACTGGAGGCACACATCTGAAAATGCTTTGCCACAGTTGGTGGAATTATTCTGGGTGGAAACTGGCCCTTCTTTCACAAGTGAAAAACAGCATTCTCACAGGCAGTTACCTGATCTCTTTTCTTTCAATGAAAAAGGGAAGTTAAGAGCTTTTTCTGCATACTTAGAGAGCAAATTGTCAATGTCTTCTACAGTGAAACCAACTTCCTGCCCAGCTAAGAGCTGGTGCAGTGTCTGCACAGCAACAGCTAACCAGTCCACCCTCATATTCATGAGAAGCTGTTCCAGCATGAGCAGCGGCCTGGAGGACAGATGGAAGTAGTTAACACAGGAGAGCTCAGGCAGAGTCAGCAGCACCTGAGACACAAGGAAAAAAGCCTATTAAAATTATACACCTTCAAATCTGTGTTTCTGTAAAACTAAAGACAAGAAACTAGCACAGTAGCTTATGAAGAGAATGGAATAACATACAGAGGCCAAAAAATGGAGGTGTGACTTTTCAGACCTATTCCTACTTCTGTTATGGAATTACTGAGGGGATTGCAGAAATTACTCAGCTTCCACTTTCCCATTCTATAGAATACCATCTCATTTCAAAGATGAAGAGTGGAAAGCATTCTGTGACCCTGTGACAAATAGTAAGGTAGAGCACATTCTCTTAATAAAATAATAAAAGAGTATTAGCCCAATCATTATCCTTACATCACTTGAGGAAACATTAGTAAAATTGCTCTTTTTTCTCTTCTCAAAGACAGTTAATATGGACACTTCCCAAACTAAATTATCTCTTCAGAAGTGACAAGTAAGGAAACAGGAAGCTTGACAAAATACTGTCGTGGCACATACTGGAGCAAACCAATAAACCAGACATTACCAAAAGCACTGCATTTTATTTACATATAATGCATTTGACTAAGATAATCTACTGAATGCATCTATTCCCAGGCTGAGCACAGAACCCGTATGACTTCTGTAAAGGCAATGACCATCCAAAAAGAGTAGTGATATTGTCTACCTCTGGAAGGCACTTGGGGAAAAACATGCCTTATAAGTGTCAAAGAACACCATACAGGAGGGCATATGTAGGACACTTGGTGTTTCCAACCCAGCAAGGAAGTTTGAGGATGCTTTCTTTTTCACATGGGACAAAGACAGCAACTGTCTTGATAAACACTACAATTCTATTTTATTCTGCCCCTACCCTCTTTTAGCCTATGCATTTCTCAGCTCCCAGTGTGAACAGAGCAGTCTTGTGTTTGAGCTGTAGGGAGTGACAACCACCTCATAATACAGGAACTGCAAAGATGGACAAGGGAAGAGAAGTTTTAAGCCATCTCTAAACTTTGCTCTCGATCTCAAGACTGAGGATCTTAGACCTGATATGGTGAGAATGCTCTGGTAGAAGGTATAGACTTCATGTATTATGTATTATAAAATTACTTATATAATTATATTTTGCCATAAATCCCACAATGCAGGAATTTTATTCACCTTTGATCCCATATAGAGTGCCTGGATTTCATTACGGCGTGCTGTTGTCAGATTTGCATAGAAGTGAGCTGTGAGGTAATCAGCCAAGAAGTGAGAGGCTGCCAAGTTTGGATGCTGGTCAAGGGACTGTTCACTGATGGCAAGGCAAATGCCAGGGTCCTCAATCCTTTGTAAAAGCTATAAAAGCAAACAAAGTACAGTGAATCCCTGCTACATTCCTGGGGAGTAGCCTTTATAACTGTCAGTCCACAAAAGATTATTGCCTCAAGCAAATTAACTTGCACAAGTGTCTTACATATATAACGATAATTTAGATAATCCATTTATAGACTACTGTTTGCCTATTTGCTCCACTTATTAACCAAAATGTTTTAAAAATTAAATTAAGCAAAAAATTAAAGAAGGAATGGGTCAGAAGGTGTAGTGGTCAGAAGTCTTCCCTTTGCTTCCAGAGTACTTTCAAAGCTACGTCTGAAAGAGCCTGCACTTTACTTTATGCTCTCTGTTATTAGCAACAGCTCTGTAATTATTAAAACTGGAAGAATTCACACTTCAGTAATTTGGGAACTGAAGCCAAACTGACCAATTCCTCTTAATAGTTTCATTTCTGGTTCTTCTTTTTAAGCAGCACAGAAATGCTTCATTATAATTTTTCAAGTCTAATGGGCCTTTTATTTCCATGTAACTGCCATTTCCAACAACTAGATTGCCAAACTGGATTTTCACTTAAGTGGAACAGGGGAGAGCGGGGATTCTGAAAGCAAACAGTATCTCTTACAGAAGAAAGAAAAATGATCATAAAAATACACATGAAGAAAACAAAGAAAATGTTTCTCAACTTATTTGACCTATGGATGCAGGTCTGAAAGAGTCTTGCTATTACCTGCAATGCTTTTTCCATGTCTCCTATCTCCAGTAAGTGAAGAAGGTGCTCACGGTGAAGGTTGATCAACTCTTCCCTTGGGACAGGATATAAGCGCCCCCATTCCTCACACAACTCATAATCCTAAAGAGTAAAAAAGAAATAAAAATAAAACAATAAAAGGACAAACTCTACCCTCTCTGATACAGCTGTTTCTCTCAAAGTTTTGCTCAACTTCAAGAAATTCTGTAGCTTAGACTACAGAATGCCAGTGTAAATAATTACATTGACAAGGGGAAGATGATGATAGTCAAGTTTGTCAGACTCCCTGCCTGCGTTGAGAATACCTTTTCATCTCACAGTAAAGCCAGTCACATCTACAGTATTAGTACTTATATAATAATCAAGCCTGTATTATGCCAAACATCATGCTATTAGTCCTCAACAGTCTAAGAGAAAATAATAAATTGTATCTCAGAGTAAGAGTTATAATTTAAATTTACAGATTATTAACTACACAAAAATCTTGACATTAAACACAGATCTGTGTGTGTTTCTGAAGCACAGAACTGAGCAAAGCAATCCTTCCTCCCGAGGTAATCTCTGTTGTTTTCAGATGCTATTTCAATAAATTTTTCTATTCAAAGTTTCATGCATTCCAATTCAACAAAATTCACAACAGGATGCCTGACCTTTGCCTTCAGAATTATATTCATGATGGCCTGGGGGTCCTCAGTGCAGGCTTTTTTCAGCTCCTGCCAGTCATTCCACAATGGTTCATTTTGCACATTCAGAATCTGAAAGGAAGTTAGTATTAGGATAGCGCAGATTATAAAAGCTTTATCTACAACAATAAAGTCTAAGGGAACAGCTGGGCTGATCACATCAAGAACTGCTTCATACAAAGAAAAAAATCAAAAAGGAGACCCACATTTATGTCCACCTCTTTTCTAGGATGTTGTAATGAACTTGCTCTACAAAAATGACCACACAACTTTCTCAAAGGTATGAGTCTACAAAGCATACTTATAACGGAAGGCGTTTGCAAGACTAGATGTCCTTGGCTTAAACCACAACAGTAGATGGCAATAATTATGGATGAAAAAGTACATGTACACTGCAGGCATTGCCTGACACTAACAGCCACAACAGCTGTCAGTTAGTAGAACTACCACCATACAGCTTAGCAAGGATTTATGACTCCTTTCGCGCTCTGTTTGGCTTTTCAGTCTCTGCTGAACTCCAAGCCAGGTAGTCTAACTGAACTTGGGTATCTCCACTAACCTGCAGTTAGAACTGACTACAATACAAACACACTTATTGGACCACTAGTCTTGTACACCATGCCTAGGTATATTTGCACCTCTCAAGCTTATAAAAGGATGAATCACCACAGAAAGCTTTGAGAGAATGGAAAAACAAATATTTTGCAAAAGAGCAGCCTCATACATATGTTTATGTCTATTCATGTTTGCAGACCTGGATGCTAATATGAGAGTAGAAAAGTTAATGAGCGATGGGAGCAGAATGTTAATTGCATATTGCAGCACTGAAAAACACATGAATTGTTTTGGATGAAACAATTGAAAAGCTATTATAATGAAAAAAGAACCAAGGGCTACAACTTTTTCAAAGGAGAAGCATTATTTGCTCCCTGCTACCCATCTCATCTCACTGGTTACTTGAAGAATAACTTTGTACCTTCTGATAAACCTGAAGCTCTCTCCTCCTGCTCTGCAGAATGGCTTTCAGTTCATCAGCTATGCCCAAATCAGAAATGCAATAAGCTAGGATTTCCAAGCAGGCATCAAGAGGCCATTTGTCCAGACAGCGCAGAGCCAACCTACTTCTCAATGTTGCATTTTTCACTGGGAACAAGTACTGCCAACCATCCTTATCTGTGCAAGAAACAAAGCACTAGTTTGAAACTCATTTTCTGTATTTAGGCAAATAAAAAAAAAAATCCTCATCCTCACTGGATCACATCACCAAAAGAAACAGTACAGTGCTGAAAAATCTATGCAAGACTCATTCCAAGCATCAGATTCTCACAGGAAGTAACCCAAGTTAGCATGGACATTACTATCTCTGAACTCCGTATATCATCCATGTATGACTGCAACACTGCTGTAAGAGATGCTCCATTAACAGTACTATGATCAATGTCTACTCAAGTATTCAGAGCTCCACATAAAAATACCCCAACAGATGCATTCTAGTTCTCTTGTGCTAAATTGGTCAGGATTCGCACGTTTGCAAAACTGAAACTACAGAGAAAGCAAATTTAGAACAAAGGGAAGCAATCTGCTTCTGTCTCTGGATTTGCCCAAGGACCTCCACTTCAATTTCACCTCTCGATCCAGACTGTATTCTTCATGAAAAAAAAAAAAAAAAAAAAAAAAAAAAAAAAACCCCACAAA
>NDXB01001464.1:0-13832 GCA_002631895.1 Agapornis roseicollis
CACTCAATCCCACTGTCCATGTCAGCGACAAAGATGTTAAACAGGACCAGACCCAACACCGATCCCTGAGGGACACCACTCGTCACTGGCTTCCAGCCGCACACTGAGCCATTTACCACAACTCTTTGCGTGCGGCCATCCAACCAGTTCTTTATCCAGCGAGTGCCCCACCTATCAAATTGATGTCTCTCCAATTTAGAGACAAGGATGTCGTGTGGGACAGCTTTGCACAAGTCCAGGTAGATGACATCAACTGCTCTACCCCTGTCCATCAGTTCCGTAGCCCCATCATAGAAGGCCATCAAATTGGTCAGTCAGGATTTCCCCCTAGTGAAGCCATGCTGGCTGCCAACAAGCACCTTGTTGTTTCTCATGTGCCTTAGCATGCCTGCCAGAAGAGTCTGCTCCAAGATTTTGGCAGGCACAGAGGTGAGACTGACTGGTCTGTAATTCCTCAGGTCATCCATTTTCCCCTTCTTGAAAATGGGGGTTATATTTCCCTTTTTCCAGTCATTGGGAACTTCACCTGACTGCCATGATCTCTTAAATATGATGGCCAGTGGCTTAGCAACTTCACTCACCAGCTCCTTCAGGACCTGTGGATGGATTTCATCAGGTTCCATGGGCTTGTGTATGTTCAGGTTCTTAAGATGGTCTTGAACCAGATCCTCTCCTACAGTGGGCCCAAGGTCTTCATTCTCACAGTCCCTTCATCTGTATTCCAAGACTTGGGTGGTGCAGTCAGAGCCTTTCCTGTTGAAGACTGAGGCAAAGAAGCTGTCAAAGTTGTTGCTCTTGATCTCACAGTTTCAGCACGTCGTACCTTACTTACAGCCAGTATTTGATGTGTTAGTGTTCATTGTCTGGGGGCCTTGGGCTAAGGTTCTTGTTTCATTGTATGTTACAGTAATGACTCATAATACAATGGAATCATTGATCATGAAACTTATCTGGCTTGCATACCCAGTGTGGTTGCCACCTCTATACTTTGGGAAGTATATGATAGAATTGTTTAACGATATCACATCTTTTTTCCCCTCCTTGAGTGGTCAACCTGTGAAGGAGACATTCCATTATGCTCCCAGTCATGTGTGTGTGTGTGTGTGTGTGTGTGTGTGTGTGTGTGTGTCCCGCAGGCTGTTTACAGCACCATTTGAGAGTTCTGAAGGTTGTGAATGGCCTTTGGGTACCCTTGAGACCTGCCTGCTGATTGTGATGGGGATCAACATGTTGGCACCCATTCAGAGTGTGGTTTACCCATGACCATTTCATCTGATCTCAAGAGTTAAGCAGAGTCAGGTTTAGGCCTTGTCTAGGGTTAGATGATGATATAGGAGGACCAAGAGATTTTCCCCAAGGCTGAACAGTCTTGAGTGGCAGGGTTTGTAGGATGGTACGGGTAAGAATCTAACCCAGTGGGCCCCTCCAGTGCTATAGAATTTCACCACTGAACAAGTGCAAAATCCAGAAAAATCAGTAAAACACTTAAATGAGGTGTGTTGTCATTCTGGTCATACCAGAGAGGGACAAATCACGGCAATCTGTTGTGGCTTGGCCTGTGCTTACAGAGCCCTGATCAACATTATCCAGCACCTTCAAAGGAAAAAAAATTCCCTGGAACTGATGGAAAAGCAACCGATAACGTAGCTACTCTAACTCCAAATACAGCAGCTACACCCACTCCAAGTGCAGCAGCTACCCCAACCCTAGTGACAAGTACAGCAGCTACTCAAACTCTGACTACAACATATAATACAGCTACTCCAAGTACAGAAACTACACCAACCCCAGTGACAAGTACAGCAGCTACTCAAACTCCAACCATGATCCCAACAAAGAATGAACTTTGATGAAACCAGACTAGTTCTGCAGTATCATCAGCAGGCAATGATCCAACACTGGACACAGCTTCTCCTGCTCTGAAAGACTGTTACAAGAGATGGAGCTTGACATCATGGACCGAATGAACTCAGCAGCTTTATAGGGATTGGTCCATGCACAAAGGAATGATCTCTCTCACTCTTTGTGTGTATCTGGATATATATATATATGTCTGAAACAAGAGTGATGGTATATTAAAAAATGTGAGATCTGAGAATGATGTGAATGGTATGGAATAAGGGGTGGACACTGTCCTGGGTTCAGCCTGGGAACAGCACTGATAACACCGATGTTTTCAGTTGCTGCTCAGTAACGTTTGCTCTGACCAAGGTCTTTGTGAGTCTCATGCTCTGCCAGGGAGGAGGGGAAGCCAGGAGGAAGCAGAGACAGGACACCTGACCCAAACTAGCCAAAGAGGTATTCCATACCAAGANTGTGAGTCTCATGCTCTGCCAGGGAGGAGGGGAAGCCAGGAGGAAGCAGAGACAGGACACCTGACCCAAACTAGCCAAAGAGGTATTCCATACCACAGCACATCATGCCCACTATATAAACTGAGGGCAGTTACCTGGAAGGGCTAGATCACTGCTCAGATAAGGCTGGGTATCAGTCAGGAGGTGGTGAGCAGTTGTATTCTCTTCCCATCTTATTTCCCTTACCATTATTGTTATTGGTGGTGGCAGTAGTGGTTTGTGTTATAACTTAATTACTGGACTGTTCTTAACCTGTGGGAGTCACATTCTCTTGATTCTCCTTCCCATCCCTCTGGGAGCTGGGGGAGGAAGGGGGGGAGTGAGAGAGGCTGCATGTCTCTGGGCTGCCAGCTGGGCTTAAACCACGACAACTACATGATGCAGAATATAGAATTCAGTATAGAGGGAAACGATTTTTCTCTTCCAATTGCAGATAGTTGACTCAGTAGCGCATATTTACTTGCAGATTGGTATTTGTTGCATGTCTTTATTCATCCAACAATTTTGAGGAGTGATTTCTTTATTTTAGCATAGAACTATCTGTATTTATTACAGCATAGAATTATTTTTTGCTACTACATAGCAACAAAACAAAGACAACTTATGAATTCATCAAACTTATGTTTGATGTGTAGCCAAATGTACAATGTAGCAATACAAACACACTTATAAGGAACATAGATTAATGAACCGAACTCACAAAACCTTTCGCAGCTGAATGATTTTCTACTCAACAAGTCACATGAATGGTATAAGTACAACTTTCAAGTAAAATAATATTCACCATGTCTAGAAGTATAGAAATCTGGTTCCCAAGTAGAATATTTATTCATGCATGCATTTATGTTGATTAGGTTCTTACCTCAACTTTGGGCAACACTTTCATCAACAAAACCGTGTATTTAAAACCACTACTTTATTTTAAAATTATAAAATTTTACTTAACTGCCAGGTATATTTATCATGCTGACCACTAGTGACTTCATACAGCCTATTAGCATGCAACCAACAGCCATAATTGAGAAGATTCTGCAAATTTAGCTCAAAATATTATCAGTAGACTAATGGAAATCATTGTCAGCCAGTGAGATACCTAAAGAGAGAAGATAGCCTTTGTTTCACAGGCCTAGTTTCTGAATAATCATTGACAATTTTGTCAGAATGTGGTGAAGAGCAGCAGTTGCTCTTGAGCAGCAGTTCCTATCGCAATAGTGGTATCACCCATCTCCCCAGGAGAAGACACCTTGATAAGCTACGGTGATTAAGAGTGTTACACTGAAGTGTTTACTCTGTCACGTAGAACTTTGCAGCCTCTGTATTGCTTTGATTACTCCTTGTTGCACAGAGAAACTGTTCACAATAATCATCTTCAGGAGGCAAAGGAGGTCATGAGTGAGCATCAGAAGCTGTCCTGACTTCCACTGCCTCTCTTTGAGACCCCTCCATCATAAACAGGCAATTGCCACTCTTCTATTTATGACCAACAGTTTTTGAACCACTTAGAGTTTCACAAATGCCTACAGGCTGATGGAAAAGTTTGCTTTCTCTTTGTATTATTCATGTTGCTTTTCATACCTTAGAATATATCCACAAGTAAATAAGCAAGGCTTAAAAGGGGGAAATGCAAAGAGAGTGCATCTCTTTTCCTAATAACTTCCAATAAAGTCTTCTACTGGGATGTTCTCCAGCCTACAAAAGCTTTCTGTGTAGAGTATCATTAAAAAGAGAAGCTTCATAACTGTCCAAACATTTACTTTGTAGACCATATCTAGAAAATGTTTCAGCTTTCCCAGAGGAAACATTCATCAAGAGCAGCACTTTTCCATTATAGCATACTAACTAGCAATAGCTTCTTTAAACAGACCCACAGCAAGCTTTTCTGCTGTTCCACAGAGGTCCAATAGTTTTCAGAAGGCACTGGTGAGCACAAGTAGAACAAAATTGGGCTGGGTTTTCAGCCAAACATCTGTGGCAAAAATATTATCTTATCCACTAAAATACTTAGTTGTCTCAATTGCATCAGATTAGTCAGCTTTGAGGCAACAAAAATGCAAAGCAGTGATTGATTAAAATGATTTCTGAAATTTATTTCCATATTACTTTTAAAATGCAACATTTCAAAAGGCAGAAATATTTTTTTGTCTCAAGCTTTTGAAACTTTCAGAACATCAAAAATCATACGTGACTTGTGAACACCCTGCGTATATAAACTATAATAAACTAATGAACTCAGGATTCCTATCTAGTCAAATACCTACAAAACATATATTATTAAAAACAAAAACCAAACCAACTTTGAAAGAGCCATTTTGTTTAGGGAAAGGAAGCCTACTCCTAAAATCTCCTGAGTTCTTACCTTAAATTATAGGAGGTATCTTCCTGCAGACATAAGTATATCCTAATTGAGGTTACATTAATCTGAAGTGGCTTAAGATCTAGATTCAGTTCCATGTATTTCAGCTTATACCCCATTTGCTTTTGTGGATGGTAAGTTCTTAGAACAAGCATCTATATTATGTCTGCCATCCCAAATTCAAGAACAGATCAATCTTAAAGCAATAGAACATCATCAGTGGCTTTCTCAAAAACACCTTAGATTTAATATAAGGAATCACTCTAAGTATATTTACTCTTTCAAAATCAGGGAAAAATTGAGACATCAACAGACATTGTGAACCAACTTTGCTCACTTAGCACAGATAGTTAATTTGCTAGAGCCTTAGTTGGTAGCAACCCTATGTAAAGGAAAGCCTCAAGGCCAGTGCAAGTTGGAAGATAAAGGAGATACATCCTAATCAAGGAGTTACAACCAGAATTATAAGAAGGAATTTAGAACCTGCTTCAAGACCAGGAAAGAGCCCAATGATGAAAAAGGAGACCCCAGACCAAAATTAATCACTGTACCAATGATGAATCACAGCTTGTGATGGTCAAGTGCATAGACTGGAAGGGGTATAAAATCCTGGGAATTTCAAAGAATCTGATATTTAAGACTCTGGCTTTGGGAAACCTACAGCAAGGAGTTTTCGTTAACAAGGCCAAGGATTTTCAGAAAAGGTGTATTTACATAACATCCCTACTGAAAAAGAAATTTTGTTTCATCTGCTGTAAAAGCTAGTTTTCATTCGTTCCATAAATGCTTAGAGCTATTTGCTTAGGATACCCACTCTGAGAATCACAAAACCACTTCTACAGAGGTGATGTGTTATCCAAGTCAGTTTACCAGGATGGCTTTCTGTCCAGACAAGAAATATGCCAACATTTTGGGGTGAAATTCAATGTTATTACAAAATTGTTGCTTGTAAGGACTCAAATACGTGAAAGGTTTTAAAGTTACAAAGTACTTCATGTGTGCATTCACACAATTAAGGTGTATGATAATTGCTGATACGATACTGGCTGTTGCAATTACAGCTGAAAGTTTTTCAAGCATAAATTAACCATAATTTAAAACATATTTAGAGACATACATTTTGGCAAAGAAGCTGTTTAGAGTGTATGACCGTGAATAAGGGTTTTTTTCCTTTCTCTTGGGGTCCATTATACATAGCTTATAAGCTTACTACAACCGATATGGAGTATCTCATCACCCTGCTGGAAGCACTTTTTGTCCTGAATCATCTGAGGTGGCTGGGGTCTACCAGTGAGGCCTTTGGTACTCCATGCAGGCTTTCTCATACACCGATTAGATCCAAGCAGCCTTTTGTTCTCCCTCCAGTAGCTCTTTTACTGTACTACTGAGGCTCTCTTTACTCTTGGGCTCTAAACCCCAGCCCAATAAGCCACTCAGAAGGTTATCGAGCAATTGCTCACCTGTCCATTGCCCAAAACCACTCCTGGACACCCATACCCTCTTGCTTCTTCATTCCTTAAAAATATCTTATTATGCCCCATCAAAGAGACTCAAAATTAATCTGTTTACATTTTCCCCAGTTTAAATAAAAACTTCATTTGTAATTCCCTGAGCTCATATCCCAACCAGCAGTCACATGGACTGCAAGTCAGGGGTTGACACCTTGCAGACCTGCCTGCCCTTCAGTTTTAGTAGGAGGTTCCAGAGGTTCCAGTTCCCCCAGTTATTCCCACTCTTCAGAACTACTCTCATGAGACTCTCCTCAACATATACCTGTTCCAGTCCTCTGGGTCTGTGCCCACAATCAGTTCAGACAATACTGATGGGGTTTCTGGCTCATGCTACCATATTTTCATTCGCTTTCTTTTTAATTCCTCTTTTAAACAGTCCCTCTTCAACTGCTTATCCAAATTACTCTTTTCAAAACAGTTCTGTGCCTTTACCAAGCAGGTCTCCAAGGTGGTCTACATGCTCTCTTTACTTCTGCCCTCATATCTACTTCCATTCAACTATGGTGAGGATCACTCCTGGTTCAAACCACTTCTCCTTTGCTCATGTACACATGGGAGAGAAAGGTTGCATCCATACCTCCATAACAATTATTCCAACTTAAATGTCATGGAATAGATAAATTGAGGCTAAACAAAATTTATTGTTCAAACTCAATTAAAGGTCCCCCAACATTAACATGATATTAAGAATGTTATATGGATTCATCACTACACTGCTGATTCTTCATGACAGAGGATTTAAAATGCACACTCACCTAAAAAGGGAGGGCTTTCACTTCAAGTTTCCTTGGATGGCATCCTGACCCAAGGGGAGAGTCCCCCACTGAAGACCAGTGCCTAGGAGTACTGACTCCATGTGTCTACGGCAGGGCTTTTATACCCTGGTGAAATCTGAGCTACAGTCAGGTATAGTCATGCAGCCCCCTTGGGCTCAGGACCCATATTCTTTAGCTTGCACCAGAAGACCACCACCATATGGTGAGACAAGAGCTGTGCACATGGGAAGCTCTCTCAAGCCCTCATCTGAGGTGGGAATCTCTTGTCAGGTCCTTGTCAAGGCAGGTGTAGTTGTACCTTGCCACAGGGGCACCAGAGCTGAATGTAGTACTTCAGATGGAGTCTCACTTGCAGATGTGTACAGGTTTTGTTGAGATTTGAGTCCAACTAATTCAGAACATTAAAGTAATGTCTTCACTGAGTCAGGACCAGAGTATCCAGAACGTTTTGAAATCTAAACCTCAATTAAGTTTGCGGATACATGAAGAATAATATCTTCAAATTTTCAAACAATTGCAAAGCTGTAAAATTCACACAAAAATACCATCTAGGAGCCTTTAAAATCTGGAGAGCATCCCAAGCCAGGGCAGCAAGCACACAGCGTTATTATCATGAAATAGCAGTAACACATCCAGTAAGAGTTATATTTGTAAGTTACAGCAAGATGAAGTAGACATGCTACCTTCTCTTGTATTTTTAGCAGTTGCAATAGATTTTCTACCAAGCTCCCAAAAAGTTCATAAACAGGAGTTAGCTTCAACATGTCAATGAGTAGAGTAATTAATCACACTTTCTAGTGTCTTAGGACAGACTTACTAAATTCTACATATTGCATAACATGATCAGTCAATCAAATAAAATTGTACAGATAACATGCCTTCACAGATACATACAATCAAGTAACAGTAATAAGAATGAAATTACTGACTTCACTAAATTCAACAAAGTCAAGTCAAGTCTATTAATTTCCATGCCTAGTTATGTCTTTTAATACGCAGAATTAAGACTCAAAGCACTATTTGATGCCAGAAATGAGATTTTTGGCTCTTTGGGAAACAAATTATGATCTTATAAGAGAAAGACTTTGCTGAAAGAATATACTGAATGGACTTGGTCTCCTTTCCATACTAATAATGTGTTAGCTGAAACTACAGGATTTATTGCCTAAAGCCTCAGAGATTCATAAATGCTTTCTGCCTTCCTTTGGAAGTAGGACAGGAAGACAGAACACTGTAAAATAACTAAGTAAATCTTATAGATCTGGCTTAAGAAAAAAGTGAGGGAAACAAGAGGAAAATGGCTGAATGAAATTAGAAGCTTCACTCTCAACATGCATCATTGTTTCAAGTGGTTTCCAGATTTATTTTAATTCTCCTACTTCTAAAGTAAATGTATGTGCCATAATGTCCTGGGTTTAGCAGTAGCAGTCGTTTTTAATTCTTCATACTAGCTGGTGCAGCTGTGTTTTTACTTTCAGTTGGGAACAAAACTGATAACAGGACTGTTTTTAGTTACTGCTCGAGTGTTCTACTCTGACCAAGGACTTTCTGAGTCTCAAGCTCTGCCAGGGAGGAGGGGAGACCGGGAGAAAGTAGGGACAGAACATCTGACCCAAACTGACCAGAGAAGTATTCCATACCACAGCAGGTCAAGCCCAGGATGTAACTGAGAGTTACCCGGAAGGGCTAGTGATCTGGGGGTGTTGGAGGAGGTATTCGGTCAGTGTGGAGTTGGGTTGGGGTGTGGTGAGTTATCTGTTGGCAGGTGGTGAGGTGCTGTATTCTTTTCCCTTGTTATTTCCTTTATCATTATTATTATTGGTGGTAGCAGCAGTGATTTGTATTATACCTTAGTTACTAAACTGTTCTTATCTCAACCTGTGGGAGTTGCATTCTTTTGATTCTCCTCCCCATCCCTCTGGAAGCAGGGGAGAGCAAGAAAGGGGGGTTGAGTGAGTGAACGAGATGAGTGTCTGGGTTTAAACCACGACACTTTCCCAATTCTGAAAATGCCTAAATATTCATGTGTTATCATATTATTTAGCCACTAATGACTGCCACTGGAAGAAAGTTTCTACACATGTTCATGCTTTGCCTTAATTGTTCCTACTAGCGTTGACAGATACATTCTTTACCTCCCAACAGAGCTGGACAGATTATGTAATGAAACAAAAAGCCTCTGTATTTGCAAATGACACTCGCAAGTAGCAAGAAATGCTAGTAAGTTTACCAAGGTACTGAATAAAAACCAACAGTAAAGCAACTTAATGAGCATTTTATTTTCTGGGAATCAGACTAAGGAGCTAGTCACTGACAGAAATTCAGTGAAGATGACACAGAAATATTGAAAGAAGTTTTGGAACATGAAGTACAAACAAACATGTTCAAGAGGTGAATAAAGTAAACTGACTCAACACTAAGAACACTCTCAATTCTTTCATAATTAACACTTACAGATCTTTAGGAATTAAAAAGACCAAAATATGTTCATCCTGCATATTCATATATTTCTCTCCTTTTGCCTAAGCTAATGCATCAGATCCTCTACCTTTTCTTTTTAAAAGCTTCAAAACTTCACAGTAGTCTTATTCCTTCTTGTGTGTGTCAAGTACACTTAGCATTTCATTTGCTATAAAGCACTTCTTTCAAAGCCAGTCACAGCGCTTTTCTCAGCGAGGTCCATCTGAGTAAACCAAGAAAGCCAAAATACCTCTCTGCAGCAGTAACCATTAGCAGATGTAATATTCTCCCATTAAATAAACCATGAGGCCAAGGCCATAGAAGGGTTTTAAGTTAATAACAAAGTAAAAATAAAAACGCCAACCACTACAAAGACACCTAGAAGAAATCAAAATTCATGTATGGTATAAAGTTACTGAAACCTAAAGACAGAGGCTCTCCACAGAAAATGACATGCACAGAGGCATGGAAAACTGATACCAAGCAAGAACAACAGCAAAATCACAAGATTCCTAATTTTTTATTTCTGCTCATAGCTGATGAAAGATCTTCCAGCCACTGAAACTCAGCTATGTTCACATTACTGTATCATGTGTTTATGTTCTTGTGGATCAAAGATCTAAACCTCTCAACCTCAGAAGAAAAATCTTGCAAAATTACAAACCTGTCTGCACTACAAGGACAATCAGGTAGCAACCAGGTAAGAGCCTGGAGTAAAATGGCCAGTATCACAAAACAAGTAGACCTTCATTAAAGTTCTTACACTTCAATAACACTGTGCATAGCGATGCCTTAAATGTCTTACCAGTATCACGTTCATTCAGTACTGAGATGCTTTCTACTCTAGCATTAATTTACACATGTCTTTATAAAAGGCCAGCTGTTGAGCTGGGGCATAAAGTAATCTAAACTTCTCAGTCATGAATAAAAAGTAAGAATCTGCTTCAACATTGTTATTTCTAGTTTTACCTTCAGAAAGCCTGGAAGAAAAAAAACAATTCCAAAGACTGGCCGAGGCCTATAAATAAGGCACCACAGTGCACCTGTGAAATTTACAGGCTTTGTAGTTAGAATAGTAAATATTCCTGGAATGTGTACCTAAAGTGAAGGTCTCGGTTTTCCTGTCAGATATTCTTTTGAGTTATACTTTATAAAGCAAAGGAGTTGTGAATAAACGCTAAAGATTTTAATGACCTGATGCAAATGTTGAGAATATTTGTAAAATCATCTCAAGTAGCCAATTGATACTGCAGCAATTTGCATGATTCCTTCAATTACTTCAATACCAATAAAGACACACTGTGCTTAAAGTACAGAGTCCAGAGTATCTCAAAGAAACTGATGTTTGGTGCACCTGAAATTACGGAATACCAACTATGTCAATTTGCAGTTTGCTTTATGGCTCTATCATATAAGCAATTTCCTTTTTATTCTCACTAGTCTAGCTTTTTTACAGTTGAATAGTAGCAACTATTCATTGCTAATATAAAAAGCATTTTCTTTTAGGTGAGATGAAACTCACATTGATGCCTTCATTGGCTTTATCTAACATCTCTTCATGCAAAGACACAATGCCATTTGCATCCAAGCAGGAAACTGGAATTACCCAAGTTATTGCTTCTTTTAAAGCACCGTTGTTGTCTTCAAATCTTTCACCCTTTCATACACTTTCCTCTTTTTCCACATCTACTTACAGACCCATAAAGTAGTAGAAACACCTACTTATTTTTCAATTATGAAGGAAGTAGTCATTGTCTTTAACTCTCAAAACACTAGATTTGCATTTTGTTAACTCTCAAAACACTAGATAGCATAAAGTGAAAAGATCCACAGAAATTCTGGCAGAATAGCCTACAGCAAGTACAAAAAGAAAAGTTTTCCTCTTTGCCACAGAGCACAGCTGAAAACCAAGCGTTACTGTTGTTGACGGCTGTGCAGGATGCCCAAAGCAGGCTACATAAATTTTGCCAATACACTTGCCCAACCTGTCACTACAGTAGCAGTGACTCTCTTAACTCATGAACTCATGAGTTTTTGTAAATATGTGAGCTAATAAGGATTTGTTGCTCAAAATACAGTTTCTACAGGTTTTGTGTATTCTATATAAATATGTTTCCTGTTCTTGTACTACCAACACTGGAGATATAAAAGCAATGACTGTCATATAGCAGTCTGCAGGTCTGTGTTTGCAACAGAATAAAGTGAAATTGATTATAAGCTAGTTTTACCTAAACCACAACATTTTCCAGCAACATCTGTAACAGGGCAGTGTCTCATGATGTGTTGTAGTAATAGATTTGTAGAGTGAAAAAAATGAACAACTGTCTTTAAGATTAGAGTGATTAAGTTTCAACTGTCCCTTGGGTTTGAAAAATTTCTTATGGTGTGTGATAAATCTCAAAGCACATGCCAATGTGTAGAATTTGACCCAAACCTGTTTCCTCTCTAGTACACATTTCTAATGATATTTTAGAGAATGTAAAGTTGTATTACTGATGTTCTTTTCAAATCAAGAATAGACTATTAAACACAATGCTTTGCAGTATCAAAAAGCTTTATTTAAAAAAAAACAAAACAAAACAAAACAAAACACTGTTTACTGTAGGCTCATTTTCAGCCACAATATTACTCATGTTAATAATGAACGCCACAATGAGTATGTGAGCTTTAGATGACATTTTCACCTACAGTGATGTAAGCTGAAATAAACCTTGCAGAAGCCAAAGTAATTGGAATTGCTATCTGAAAGTTCACAGTTCACAGCTCAGCTATATGTAATTCTAAGAACAACATCTTATGGCTGCTCTTTGGATTTGACAGGAGAGGACAGTTAAGAAGCTTAAGAGCAGAAAGTGAAATATGATCAAGGTAAAAGCACACAACTGGGAGCTACAAGCTGTAAATTTGTTTTTTATGTTACTGTTTAGTTTTCATCTCTCAATTTATGCAGGTCAAAATAATATCTTTGAAGTGCATAATCAAGATTCACTTAATTACTGATCTTCTTGATATTAAAAATCATTCAGTTTCAGAATTATTTTCCATCTCAAGGGAGCTCACAGACAAGGCACTTTCAGGTTTTCAGGCTTTACCATGATCACAGAAAAACATGCTTCTTGTCTGCATATATGACAAATGTATTTTCCATTTCTTATTTACAGGTAATTTAAGAAGCTTAGAAAACTGGAGGAGAACACAGTGTACCAATGTGACTTGTTAACTTATTCTTCAAAGTCACTAGGAATATATAGGGATTTTGGTACCCATTTAAGGATAACAGGCAGCAAAAAAGGTCAATAAAAGCTTCTTAGCAGAGGACTTAACTAAGCAGAGGCAAGGGGACTGCTGCAATATATTGCTGCAAATGATAAACTCAGACCTGGTGCTTGATAGCTCCGATCTCACCTTTTACAGAGTACGTAATGAGGACAGTAAGCAGTTTTCAATACAATCCCTAACTGTAGGCTAACCATAGCAGAGTGCTGTTATGAGGATTAACTAGATAATGTCTGTAAAAGGCTTTAAGCATGGAGAAAGATAAAGTTCAAGAAAAAACTTGTAGAGAGTTTTTAGCTTCTGAATGTCCCCATTGTGCAATGTACTCTCTGCTGGGCATAAACTGCAGATCCTGTGGACTTGTGTCTTTCTTTGACCTTCAGCCTTTTTCTTTTCCCTTTCTTTTCCTTTTCCTTTCCTTTCCTTTCCTTTCCTTTCCTTTCCTTTCCTTTCCTTTCCTTTCCTTTCCTTTCCTTTCTTTTCCTTTCCTTTCCTTTTCTTTTCTTTTTCCTTTCTCTTCTCTTCTCTTCTCTTCTCTTCTCTTCTCTTCTCTTCTCTTCTCTTCTCTTCTCTTCTTTTCTTTTATTCTTTTTTTCTTTTTTTGGTCTTTGTATTGTCAAAGGCAAAGCTATATGAGGAATTGTATCATGAAACACTAAATACGAGCTTTGTGCTGACCTGGCCTGAGGTGGCTTTGCACTGAATTGTGTGCTGGAGCATCGTCTCAGTGGTCTGTGGGGAAACTAGAATGTACCTGTTTGCTGCTTAAAGGAACCGTAAATGTTGAGATTTGGGCTGCATTATTTACTGATGGAGACAAAGCATTGAGTGGAAGAGGTGGAACAAAATAGTATCTGTGATTTTGGAGGCATTAGCAGGAGGAGCCCCATCACCTGTGGTTGCCTTAAGGTCAGATGAGCACAAGCACAGCACGAAAGAAAGCTCCAACTCCTTGCTGGAGAGGTGGGCAGTTTCACACAGTTCCTTCTGCTTTGCTGTGTTCGGTAGAATAGATGCTTCTGTCTTTGCTTTTACTCACACGTAGTCTGTGACTCTTGCAGCTGGTGCAGAGTCTTCATGCTGTGCGGGGGCTTCCTGCTTG
>NDXB01001466.1:0-27784 GCA_002631895.1 Agapornis roseicollis
GTTCTTATCTCAGCCTGTGGAAGTTGCATTCTTTTGATTCTCCCCCCATCTCTCTGGAAGCAGTGGAGTTGCCGGGGTTGAGTGAGTGAACGACCTGCGTGGTTGGTTGGGTTTAAACCACGACAGTAGACATTGCATTTTGATAGAAATTCAGTGTCCATACACATAATTAGTCAAGATGCAACTAGGTATAAAGAGTAATCACTCTTTAAAATTACTGGTTTGCATCTATCAAGGTCCATGAGTCTTTTGTAAAGAAACAGCCCCTGCAAAAAATCCTTTGTTAATTCTTGTTCTTACTACTTTATATAAAATCCACAGCAGCTATGAAAAAATCAAGTTATTCTAAGACAAGCATAGAAAGGAAGGCTGAACCTCTTCTTATTTCAAATTGTGGAAACAAACAGTACATCAGGCCTGTACATTACAGGAACAGGTTTGGCTCCACATGGCTCTAGACCTATTTAGATTATTGTCCTAACATTCCACCCCACACCAATTTCCTATAACTACTCCCCACACACTCAATCATTTTTATATCATTATGAGTGTGATGTACATGAATCACAATTTTGGTTCCTGACAAAATAATCGTGCAGTAGGAATCACATTACATCCTCTCCTTTTGCTGTCTCTGGAGGGAAAAATACACTGGCTTTGAATGCAACTGAAATACACCACTGAGATGTGAGGCAGATGGACTGAAATGCCTTCAGCATCTAAATGAGTGAAAAAGTACAACTGAACTAAAAATACTTCAGAATTTGAAGATGTCAGTGATTAGCCAATTACATCTCAGGTGTTCTTAATGTGAGGTCAGCATCTCGTAATACAAGGTTAATTAGAAAAATAAAGAAAAAATGTCAAGAGAATAAATCATTAGTTCCATTTTCTCTTTTGTAATGTGGATAATGGATTTCAATCTTCTATGAGATGCATGAAATAATACAACTGCATTTATCCAGTTGCAAGATAAAGACAAATTAAATCTTAGATTATAAGAAAAATATTATCAAGTTATAGAGCTACAAGAAATGGTATTTTAGTTCAGGTAATTTCTGTCACAGAATACTTCAAGTACATTCTTTTTTCTGCTATTTTAAAAAAAAAACTAGTATAATTATGTCTTGCATATGTCTATATTGTAGCACTTTGTGGGTTTAAATGCTATACTAAAGATAGAGACAGCATTTCTGGTTTAATTGCCATTTTTCATTATTTTCATAATTTTCTCAGAAAACTGTCTTTTTGGGCTGTAATTTTCCATGCTCTGCCTCTTTCTAAAAGCTATTCTAAACATATTCAAGTAATCTAGCAAATTCAAACAGTCCTAATTTTGTGGTGCTGTAAGCATGAAAAAATATTCATTCCGTTCACATTTCAAATGACAGTTTTTCCTTTCTAACACAAGACAGAGAGGAATTTCTGGTATTACTTGCTCGGAAATCCTTGCAGAGAAAGACGCAAATGCTGAAGAAAATAGGTAGCATTCCAAATGTGCAGTCCATATCCAGAGCACGGCATTGTTGCTTATAGCCTGCGGGTTTTTATTCCTCACGACATAGTCACTATAATCTACTTGCTGATGTAAAACAAATCGGTTCTTTTATTTGAGATTTCATTGTTATATCTTAAAAATAAAAGAAAGTCTTTATTTCCTTTGTGGGTTTGAGACCTAATGATCATAATCATTGGGTAATAGCTGCTGTTTATAGGGGCTGGGGATCTTTGGTAATTTTTTTTTCAGACACAATTCTTTAAAGGTAGAATGGATCACCAGGTATGCCTGTGTAGGGGTGACTGTGTTATTATCTATATGAATTTAGGGTGCCTGGGCTTGTCTACATAAACATACTGCAGTAAAAACATGTCAGCCTGAAGTAATATTTAAGACTTGTATTGATTGCGCCTATTTTTAATCTTCCACTTTTTTTCCCTCTAGCACAGAATCAAAATGAGAAATTATGTGTACAAGACAATGAGAATGTCTGAATGCCAGCCATTTGCAGTGAAAGTTTGCAATGTTGAGTTTGGCTTGGATGGCTAATTCCTTGAAAATGATCAAACTGGCACAGACCATATTGTTCTTTCATTTTCCATTAGATAACATTTTTCTTTTCTAATTTTTCTGCATCACTTGAACTTTTGTTCTTTGTGGGCTGGACTACTATAATGTGTGGTATAAGGGGTTAAACCATAAATTGATTTTGAAATTGCAGCAGATGCAGGCTTCAGAAACTTTACTAAAATGCAGGGGCAAGGCAGAGGTTAGGCTTTGTCAGGAGTATGTTAAGTCTATACTAAAGTATACACTCAGAGTAGATGGCATCAAGGAAAGGTTATGAGTTTTTTTTCCCCCGTGAATCCTAAATGAGCTGATTTTCTTTCATGTGAGAAAGTTTATACTTTACACACTGTGATTTACCTGGACAATTCCCAGCAGATAAATAAAATTCGAAGTATATTTTATATACCAAGAATTGGTTGGAAATCATAGTAGCTGAAAGTGCTTCCTCCAAAATTGCCCTTATGCCAAGTATCTAAAAAGGTGATCACAAAACTATCTTCCATTATACCCATTATTTTTAAGGAGAAACTTCTGTTTAATCAGTTCACATTTTATAATGGTATTGTGAAAATTGGGTGATCCTCAGAACAGCAGACATTGCTTCTTGTTCCTTACACTTAAAAGCAGAATGTTATGGTAACTTTAGACTACACAAGAAGGAACTTAAAATATGCTTAAAACAACATGACCTTTTTTTTTTTTTTAGTCTGAAATAGGAAAGAAAAATTAACATTTTTCAAACATTTTTGAATATCTAGGGGTCTAGATCACATTTCAAAAGGTGATAATAGAATATGCCATTGAAATAGCTCAGTCTTTAAAAACAAATTTTAAAATTTTGTTCTTCCTGCCTCAAAAATAGGAAAAGTGTTGCATATTCACAAAGGTGAAATAACTTAGCACATTTCAACCCCATGCAGCAGAGAACAGTGAAAAGTCAATGAGTTAATATTGACTGAATTTACTGTGGAACCAGAAGCAATATAACTATTGGAAAGCTAGGATTTATTAATATGGGTGCATCACCTCCTGATACAGATATACTGCAAATAAGACTCTCTCACTCAGAAACCACTGCACTGCAGTGAATGCTATAAATATTCATTAGGGGACCAGTACTATATCCACTTATGTCAATACAATGTTCCCACTACTTCGGAGATGCAAACTGAGGCTAATTTTCATACTGAATCTACAGACGGGATGAAAAAGACCATAGACACAAGAGTAGAAAAACAAAGCTCAAGGCATCATATGGGATAAATCATACAATGGCAGCTGTGCACAATCAACAAGGTGTGGTATATGAAAGGGGAGGCATTTGAGAGCATGGTAGGTCTTGATGTGGTTTATTCAGGATTATTCAAAGACAAATTTGTGCTTGGCTGTGCTGAGGTCATTTTTAGGAACAGTAATCTATGCTTCTAGTGTTCAGGACATAATGGGCTTTAAAAAATGTTAACTCTTTCATATGTCTATGGCCTAACATAAAACTTAATCTATCCCAACAGAAAATAGTTTATGAGATTCCTTCAATTCTCCTTTATTGTTTGTCCAAGTAAAAAAAAAAAATTTGGCAGTCTATATATATGACTTGGGGTTTTTTCAGAATCTCTTGTAAGATCTTTTGTGTAACATTTGTGAAATGCTACACAAGAATTTAACATTGCTCTTATTAAAGGCCTTACTCTGGAAACCAAAATATATGGATTTGATTGAACAGGATATCATGTACAAAGTGCATGTAGTCAGTAAACCTCAACATGCCTCCTAAAAGGAGGTCCATCACATTCTGTTATAAAGGTTGTGAAAAATAAAACTGAGGCAAAATGGAATTGGGAAGCATTCCACAAAACTAGCAAAGCTCAGTTTAAAAGAATATATCATTACTCTTCTGTTATTCTGCCATTGTTGCGATAACGTTTATGTAAGTTTCCTTTCTAAATACAAACCCAGATAATTTGCAAATCATCTTGTTGAATTGAATTTTTATTGCTGATACTGTAAATTGCAATTTTTTAGGATCTCATCATAGGAAAAGCCTGAAGAAATCTCAGTATTTCATTGAATGTTCTCTAGTATTTACTTTAAAAATTCCCTTAACCTTATATTTGTCTTTATCTCTGCAGCTCAGTGCCAGAGTTTACATTAACAACATGCTTCCCAAATTACAATAACTATATCTCAGTGTAATCTTGCTGCTCAGAGGCATGCAGCCGAAAGAATAAGAAATTATTCTATTTCTGTTTCCCCTGTAGAGCAGGAAAAGGAAATTTCCATTGATGGAGTTCAGCATCATTCAGCGTTGATGTTATTCGTCCAACATTCTCTGTACTAGGGAGGCCATATGTCAGCCACAGTTAGCACTTAAAATTTATCAATACCCATTTACATATGTAAAGATTTCTTTCTTCTTTGTATAACATTTCAAATACTGGGGTCAAAATCAGTAGGAAAACAAATAAAAGAGGAATGTTAGAAGAAACTTGCATATTCTGTCTTCTGGGTAGTCCAAGTAGCCATGAAACTGGGATTATTAGTGTCCAAAGAATGTCATTCTTTACAGAGGCAGAAACATTATTTTCACCTTGCCTTTGCTGTGTGAGGTTTGGATACTCTGCTGTCAACAGCATAAGTAATAATGATACCTTCCGTTTCCTTCCAGTTATATGTTGCCTGTGAGCAATCCTAAAGGCTACTGTATGATTGAAATGGCTGTAGATGGAAATCCTCCTGTACAACACAGACTTTCTCTGTTATATCAAGCAACTCAGGTGAGTCTTAAAATATTAAAAAAACAGTTATTTGCTTTGAACCTTTAGTCAGCATATGCACTTTAGTTGTTCTCAAAGGAGAATAGGTATTCTAACTTTTTCTAATGGAAGAATTATAATTTCTCATCAGATAACATCATGTATCATAGAATCATAGAACTTAAGTTCTCTTTAGTATCTTTTTTCACATCAAGTATCCACAGTATTTCCTTTTAAGGGATTTCATTTAACTGATTTTGAAAATTCTATTTTAACTGCCTAAAGCCCATGATTGTCCCATTTTGAAACTGGAATCAGAAGTCTTATAAATAGGCAATACGCCAGCTTTCCCAAATCCAGATTTTTTCTGTTATTTTTTGTCTCCATGTCGTAACTTCTTTTTGTTATGTATTCTCTCATCACAAGGCTATTTCTGCATGATACATTTTAAATGTTTTCAGACTTGAGAATTTTAACTGTGATTAGCAGCTCATTTTGGAAATTTGTTCACTAGAAGTCAGGCCAGTTAGCTGTAGACTTGCTAATTCACAATGTGCATCTCACTGTATTGCACTGCTAGTTAGTAATGGAATTTCTTCCCTCTTTCTTCCCTGAGTCAGTATCTAGGTGTTTGTTCAGTCTGAGATAAAGAATTAACTTGTATTAGACATGGCTATTAGCCCAATCAGTTGTCTTTTCCTAGACTCCAGATGATCAGCCTGACGTTCTGCTACAGAAGGTTGCTTTATCTCTCAGTTTGTGTTTCAGGTTCATTAACTCTGGCAGAACGCAAAGCTGGCATCTTCTGCATAGATAATATGGGGAAAGAACTTACCTATCAGTACCTAATTATATAGATAAGCAAGCAATACCTTACTAGTAGAAAAACTTACATTTAGCCACCTTTGATGTCATGCACCAAGATCATACATCAGAATATTTCTTATCCTAATCAGGAAATTCCCTTGGCTCCTAAGTCCACAACTCTCCTCTGTTTCTTTTTTTTTCTGGCTGGGGCGGGGTGGGGGGAGGGGTGTCCACGTTTCATACCACAAAATGGGGTTTTGAAGTGAATGTTCCCACTTACCACACTTTGGTTCATGTTGCATAACAGTCCTGGAGTGTGCCAGCCAAATTCTTTTAGGGTAAAATAGTGCAAAAGATGCTCTCTGTAAATATCCTTGATCTGCTGTAAGCACAAATAGGGATTTCATGGCACCAAATTATAGTTCATCCAGAATCACCGCTTCCATGGTATGTAGCATGAATGTTCATGACTATTACACTTCACAGGTCTGCTCCTAATCCCTGAGAGCCCCAATTTTCTTTACAAAGTACACAAGCAGAGAAAGAAAGAAAGAAAGACATTTCTTACCACTAAGAGGATTAATTAATTTCTTCCCATTACTGGCCAAGCTAATCCTTTTTACCACTCAGGCTCCAAGTGAAGGGGAACATTTTCAAATTAATATTTGAAAAGTTAAGCATTACTATTACAGAAGTTAACATAATGCTAATATAATGTTATATTTGAACCTTTTAATAAGACTTGCAGGAATTATTCATGAGTGCTTCCTTAAAACATATTCCAGTTAAATTCAGAACAGGACCTTTAGAGAAATAATATGTATTATTGTGTACTAGCATGAGTTCAAATATCTAACATACTATGATAAAATACATTGATGTTAGAAACTGAACAGAGCCTACTGAAGTTGTTCTGTGGTGCACAGGATCTGCCCCCAAGGTCATTGCTTTCATAAAATAAACCAAATAATAAAAATATTGCATTGCAAGAAGAGAGCTAAAACAATGTTTCCTAATTATAGTCCAATGCTTTGCTTAATTTTTGTAACAGATTCACAAGCAGAGAGAAAATGCCTATCTGTAAAAACTGTTTACAGATCTTGTCTATAACTATGATGGTTTACAGTTTTGTTTGAAAAGGGATAAAGTCAAGTGATACGAAATTAATTCAACAAATGCTGAGCCATTATCTTTGAATTCCTTCTACATGAAAACTCAGATTTACTTTTATCCATGCTCTAAAATAAGTAGTGTTTTTTCTTTCTCTTTGAAACAAAGGTCTTGTAAGTAAAGGAATATCTGCTGGTGTTCATGTTCATTGTATCTCCAAACTTGCAATTGTCAGCAACATAGCTCCAGGATTGATAAAGGTGATATAGGAAACAGCAAAATCATACAGATGTGTAAATTCCAAAAAAACCCCAAAGTTTTGTACAGTTGATGTCTGGATATGATGGTGAAGAGCCTCTTCTCTATAAATTATCACATGCTTTGCACATTGTTATATTTTCCATGCTACTGTCTTATTCCAACTTGGCTTGGATTGGCTAGGTTTCACTTTCCATCTGGATTAATGGTATTGTACAAATAGATGCACTGTAAAGTGATATACTTGTGGGAAAAAAAAAAAAAATGATTTTTTCGATTCTTCATGACAGGCATTTAGCAAAGGAACCTAGGAATGGCGAAACCTCATGTCAGAACTCCAGAAAATCAGGCATCAGTTTGAGGAGTAAAATTCAGTGCTAAATAAGTCACAGATGGTGAAGGGTTTGACTCCTATGTCAGGTAACACAGGAAATATCATGCTGAGCACAAATATGATTTAGTCAGTCCCAGTATGAAATACTTGTTGGTGGATTTTTGGCACCTTCATAATGAAGTTCTAGATATTTGTGGCTCTAGAGTTACCACCTAAAGCTTTCCCTTTTCCCCTGGGCTTCAATATAGTGGTCTGGTTTATGTCATTCATCAAAAAAAATATCTATTTTCCTGTATTCACCTTTTCTTGGGGTCCTATCGAATCCAGATCCTGAAGAGAAACCTTGTCTTCAGGGCTAATACTTCTCCTGTATTCCTGCACCAGCCCTCAACCATGAATGTAAAATTCATAGAATAGAATGAGGGAAATAATGAGAAATCCTTACCATGTTTATTATGTTTAAGGCTGGGAATTCCAATTCATGTGCATGTTGTCTTACACATTTGAAGATATGTAAATGCAATAAACCACTCTTTTGTATGGCTTTTTTTATTATTATTTTTTTTTAAAGAGAGCCACAGATCCACATTTGAAAAAATAATTCTTTCAGCAAGTTTGATAGTTTTTGGCAAGCTTCAAGTAATGGCAATTTCCTTTATCTCTAATTACAATTCACTGGTTGCTTACAGTAATATCTCAAATAATATTCTTTTCTGACAATTTTTTTCTTGTTTCTGCAGATCACTTTTGGATCAATCTTCCTTGGAAATGTTCCTGTTCATGAAGAGGTTCATCGATGTGCTGGACAGATACATGGCTATAAAGGATGCATTAGGGATTTTCAAGTTAACAACAAAGAGTTATTCATCATAGATGAGGCTCTTGGAGGGAGAAATGTTGAGAACTGCAATGTTCCAATATGTGATTATCATCCATGTCACAATGGTGGTACCTGCACCAGGTGAGAGTCCCTTTAATCATTCTATCATCTGTTTACACTCTGTGATTGGTAGATTCATCCTTCATGAAAAATTACTATAATATTCTGTGTAATGAAGAAATAGAAAATGTGACATCCTTATGCCTAATCAGAGGGATTTTATAGCTTGTTTGTTCACATGAAAAAAAGATACAAAATGTAATTACATTGCCAACACAGCATACATATTGGGTTGCTGCCAGAATTAGTTTGCAATCAACTAGATCAGTTCCACTACAAGGCTTGGTGACTAAATCAGACTGTTTATAGATGTTCTGGACACAAGCACATAAGACCTATTCTTCTGTCTAACAACTCTCTATATTTTTAAGCCTTGTATCCTCGCAAATCTTCATGGTGTACTCCTGGGTACACAGCATAGGCCTTCAGTATCATGTTATGAAAACACTAACAGGTAAGACCACCTTCAGGATGTGTGAAGAATCATTGTCAAAGAACCTTTGATAGTTAAAGTGCACCATGCTTAAAGAGGAAGTGGGGTCCAAAAGTGACATGAGTTAAAAGCACAGAGGGTGACAGTTCAGCTGAATGATGGTTCTACTGGTGCACAGTAACTTGATCACTACCTAAGGCAGTTAGCATTTAGGAACCAAGTTTCTGTTTGAAACTGATATTTGTGAAGTAGCTGCCATGTCTATTTTAAAAATTGTACTTCAACTTCAAGGTAAATGCTGAAAAGAACATAGTCTAAAGTCCTTTAAGCTCTGGATCACTGTGTGTTTCTTAGGTTGAGGACACCTGGAATCAAAGTTTTGAGGTGCATCTTTGCCTTTCTTGATTGATATAAGCACAGAAAAAACACCAAACAGGTTTTTGATCTTGAAGTCTTTTTTGACTAGAGCACAGATGAAAGCAAGTCAACTTTATGAAAACAAGCACCATAATGGTGAAAGTGAGTGTGTACTTTGGAGTAATGAGTTTGGTTTTCCTCTTTTATTCCTTGATATCTCTGGTATTCTAATGACTGTCCTGTTATCTACCGTTATGGAATACTCTTTCATTTAAAGCTTAGGTCCTGAATAATTCATGACTATTGGANAAAACAAGCACAATTGCCTACCATAATGGTGAAAGTGAGTGTGTACTTTGGAGTAATGAGTTTGGTTTTCCTCTTTTATTCCTTGATATCTCTGGTATTCTAATGACTGTCCTGTTATCTACCGTTATGGAATACTCTTTCATTTAAAGCTTAGGTCCTGAATAATTCATGACTATTGGATTTGTCTCCTGCTTTTCTGCTTTCCAACTGCTGGCCTCAGCCCATTTCAGAAATGCTTTCATTCTGAAATGGATCACTGCTCTCCTGTCCAGAGGAGACATAGAAGCCATGTGCATGTGCAAGCCAGGGATAAGCAGCTCTATGGAAACATGATTTTCATGATTTTCTACACCCACCAACTGATTTTCAAGGATCACCTCCTCCAAGCCCAAGAATGGTCCATTCCAATGAGTAGGAAATCAAGTGGCAGAAAGCCTGCATGGATGAACAGAATATTGCTGAGAAAACTTAAACATTAAAAGGAAGCATGTGAGAGGTAAAAGCATGGCTGGGTGACCTGGGAGGAATATAGAAAATATCCAAATGCACAGATATGGCGAAAGCCAAAGTCCATCTGGGTATTAAGCTGGCAGGAGACATACAGAGAAAAACCAAATGCTTCTACAAATATGTCAGCAGCAAAAAGAAGACTTGGGAAAGTGTGATCTTGCTGCTGAAAGGGGCAGGTGTTCTGGTGACAAAGCATCCAGAAAAGACCGAGAAACTCAGTGCTTTTTTTGGCTCAGTCTTTGTTTATAAGCCTGACGTTCAGGAATCCTATTCCTCTCAGGTATGTAGGAGAAAGTCTGGAGCAAGGAAGACTTACACTTGGTGAAGAAGGATCAGATTAGGGAACATGCAAACCAACTAGTTATGTATGACTCCTTGGGATCTGATAGGAGTCATATGAGTGCTAAGGAATTTATTTGATATCATAGCAAGGTCAATCCTGATAATCTCTGAAAGATCAAGGGAGAGATTCCTGAGGACTAGAAGACTAGTTTCAGGAAGACCAAGAAGGAAGATCTGACAAACTACAGGGTGGTTAGCCTCACTTTGATATGTTGGAAGCTGAAGAAGCAAATTGTCCTGAAAATTGTTTCCAAACACATTAAGGACAAGGAAGTGGTTGGGAGTGTTCACAATGGATTTGTGAAGGGGAAATTGTGCTTAACCAACTCTATAGCCTTCCACAATGAGATGACTGCCTTGACAGATGAGGGAAGAGCACTGGATGTTATTTACTTAACTTTAGTAAGGCTTCAACACTGCCTCCCATGAAATTGTTGGTGACAAATTGATTAAGTACTGGCTAGGTAAGTGCACAGTGAGGTGAACTGAAAACTGGCAAGAAGGGCAGGCTCAAAAAGTGCAACAGAAATTTCAGCTGGAGGCATATTTGACTGGCTAGAAAGCATCTTTGCACAAAAAGACTTACTAGTTCTGTTGGACTAGTTGACCCTGAGTCGGCAAAGTGCCCTTGTAACAAAGCAAGCCAACAACATCCTGCATTAGTGGGTCAAGGGAGGTTCCTCTCTTCTCACCTGGTTTGCTGGTTTTCATATGTTCCTGCACACATTCTTCAGTCAGTTCACAAGGTGTTCACATTCAGTATGTTTCACATTGCTAGGAAGATCTAGATGCAATTTATTGCATCCAATTTCTGCAGCTCTGAGTTCAGACTGTTCACTTGACAGAATAGCTTTTTTTTTTAATAAGAGGCTGATCATTCCTCTTAGGTGTCAAGGCTGCCAACAAAAACTATCACAACAAATTACTTCTTGGGGTTTGGAGGTCTCCCTTGGATAGGTTATTAGGTAGTGGTCTTCAGAGGAGCAATTCCTGCATCCCAAATTCCTGAAGCTTCAGTTTGTTTACAGTGCATGCAACGTTACCTTGCCTGGAGAGTTAAACATATATGTGAGAAAATACTGCTCCGTCACTGCATACCATGTAATCAACCAAATGGCTTTTGCTTTGCTAAGAGTGACAGACCTAAAAGGTTCACTTCTTGATAAGTCATCTACCTCACTTCACCAATTTCTTGATAGAAGATGTAAACAAGGTGTCAAGCTGGGATGTAAATTTGCCAGTGCTAGCAGCCATTTTTCAGGAGTACTGGCAGGCATTTTACACAGACTCTGCCTGACAGAATGCCAGAGTCAGAAACCCCTTTGGGGCATGCTTCACTTTGCTGTATACTGATTCCATTTTCCACAGGCTTGAGCAGGTATGAATGACTTACATACCGCCTGATCAGCCTTAGCTGGTCTGGCTCCAGAACCTCTGAATGCTTGTAAAGTTTGTTCGTCAATCTGCTGTCTTATGATCTAAGGCCAGTGCTTCAGTAGACAAAGCATCTCCTGAATGATGAGAGATTATATGCTATAGACTCTTCCTATACTTCTTTCCAGGCAGGGCCTGCAAACATCAGGAATCTATTTAGAAAATGTGCATACTGCAAAAACCTCTATTCAGTAAGTGGACCAACTTTGAGTGTGTTAGTCTTGTACTTCAGCGCTTTGGTTAGGAACAGCATTTGGTACCTATTTAGCTCAAAGACTCAAGTTTATCCACACACTTTGTTGCTTTATCCTAGCAATTATTTGATTAATTACCTGGTCATCAACCAGTCACATCATCTTGATTCACACAATGACGTGTGTGGAGCAGGAGAATTGAAAAGCCAGAGATGAACATTTTGCATATAGTTTATGAGGAAAAATTTCCAAGCTTCAGAGCCAGTGTTCAAGTTTTGTGTGTGGACTGTACAACTGTGTTATCTTCAGATAATGAGTTTATATTCAGGAGACTGAAGCCAATGAGAGCTATAAATAATCTATAGTGTTATAAAATATTACTATCTACACTATTAATTGTCCATTTGTGTACTCATTACTGTAAAACAACTTAGTTGTATTAAAAAATATCAGGCAAAACAAACAACACTTTGACAATTCCTATGAAAGCATTATTGGCTTGTTTAAAATTTTGCCAGTTCTTTCAATTACAGTATTTAGTGGCATGAAAAAAGTTTTTTTCAGTGTGTGTTATTCTTCAGGTGCTTGGCAACTAATTAGAGCTTTTGCTTCTGAAAAGGCACAAATACCTCAGCTGTGTTTTATAATGAACACTGGAGCTTGTTGTCAGGTACTGCTGGGCCTAGACAGGTGTGTTTCATGAGAAACATTTTTTACAGTCATTCTTTCAAGAAAGTTATTTGAGTACAAAAGTGCTACTGTAGTGTTCATTTTATTAATTACAATAATTATGCAGAAAAAATTTATTTGACAGCAAAAATAGGGGTTTTTTATATTTTTGGTAGTGAGAAACAGGGATTAGTGTCCCTAGTTCTCAGATACAGAATTTCAGGATGCAGCAGAGGCCAGCTGCTCCTCTTGGTCTGGTCATTGGCTGCATCAGGTGCTCCCCAGGGGCCAGGCAGGGCAGGGCCTGGACCAGGCAGCCAAGGTCCACCTCTGTGCCCCTCACACATGCAGGGCAGCTGGAGGGTTCTGGGGCAGCCAGGCTTGGCATCAGGTACATCCCTTGGCATAATGATGGGCATGGGCAGAGTCGAGGCTGGGACATTGATGGAGGATCAGGATGAAGCCCAGTGAGGGGAATCAGGATCAGGCACAATCCCAAGGTGGCCAGGCAGGGCCTTGGGGATAGGGATGGGCTGCACAATCACCATTTTCCCATGATACTACTGAGTGTATCATATATTGTGGAACTGGAAATCTTTAGTTGTCTTAATTCTTTTTAAGCTAAGACACATCCTGCTTTTGTTAAAAAAAAAAAAAATAAAAGTTACTTAGGTTCCATTTTTATTTTGACTAAAATATCTCTGTATAGGTGTCATGGTTTAACCCTAGCTGGCAACTAAGCACCAGACATCCACTTGCTGCCCCTCCTTCTGTTGAGATGAGGAGAGAATTGGAAGAGTAAAAGTGACAAAACTGGTGGGTTCAGTTAGATAGTTTAGTAGGTGAAGCAGAAGCCACACACACAAAGCAGAACAAGTAATGAATTCAACACTTCCCATTGTCAGGCAGGTGTTCAGTCATCTCCAGGAAAGCAGGGCTCCATGATGCATAACAGTTACTTGGGAAGACAAATGACATCACACCAAAAGTCCCCCCCTTTTTCTTCCTCTAGCTATTTGTTGCTACACATGACATCATATAGTATGGGATGTGGTCCCTGTAGTCAGTTCGGTCAGCTGTCCTGGCTATGTGCCCTCCTAACTCCTTATGCACCCGCAGCCTACTCACTGGTGGTCTGAGGCAGAAAAGGCCTTGACTCTGTGCCAGCACTGCACAGCAATAACTGAAACATTTCTGTGTTATCAACACTGATTCCAGCCCAAATCCAAAACATAGCCCCTTACTAGCTATTGTGAAGAAAATTAACTCTAACCTATACAAACCCAGCACAATACCACAAAAGCTATTCTGTTTCAAGATTACTTAAATCTGTGCTGTTTCAGATGAGTAGTTCAGTACTAATGTAAATTTCTAATTCTTTACATAGCTATTATTTTATTAGTTTTAAAAACAAAGTACTCTTCTGCATAAATGCTTTATTGCTTTTAGAAGCACTTTTGCAAGTTCACTAGCTCTTTTACTGCACTTTATATCCATGCTAATGTAAAAATCCAGAGACTGGTTAATTTCAGAGGAAAAAATATGACAACTATTCAATAAATTTATGGTTTGAATGTCATATAGTTCTATGATTAATTTAGTAAATTCAAACCTCATTGGATTTTAAAGTGCATGCTTGAAAAGGGCATGGAAAGATTAACCTAGGAAACTCTTAACATTCTGAGTGGACCCCATTCATATGAGCCAAACCAATCATAGTGTTAAGAAGGCATATCTGTATGTGGGAAATAAACTCATAAAATTAATCCATCAATGATTTGACAATTATGACAGCCACTACACTAGTAGAGGTTGATGAATACATTTGTTTTAAATTGGATAGACTCAACAAAATGTAAACATAGACAAGCTTAGCTTTTAGAGTGGAGAGTACAATCTCGAGGTTAATTGCTCCCACAATCATGTTTCCAGTGTCTCAAACTGTGATTATTCTTCCTGTTGTTGTTCCCATATATTGGTGCAGCAGATGGGTGTATTAATGTTAATCAATTAACCAAGACTGAAAAATCAAACTCAACTAGCAATAAATTGCAATAGAGAGACATTCATCTTCAGATTTCAACTGCCATGAATCCTGTAATCACCACAAATACACAAGGAATGTAATTTTTCAATTTTCATCTCCTGATAATGTAAAAAATAATACCTTCGTGGATATGTAGGTCTCATTCGGATTATACCTTTTCAGCTATTAATAGGAAAAGCCATATTTGAAATCATATTTCAGAAACTGCATGCTGCATACTGCAGCATCATGAAATTCTTGTTAAGTCTTAAAGATCTGATTCCCAAATAATCTGATAAGGTTTTGAACACCTTTTTTTTTTTTTTAATTATAAAATGAGGTCTATCTTAGCTTTCTTGTAAGTTAAAGGAAATTTTATAGTTGAACTTGGTTAAGTGATAGAACTCCAAGTGTTGCAGATACTGAGGAAAGCAAGTGGAGTGACTTAAGAAATGTTGTGCTCTCTTTTTAGTATAAATTCACAATGTTAATTCAAATAAATAGTAAAAAAAAAAAAAAAAATATGATTTTTTTAAGGAAGGAAAAAAAAAAAAAAAAAAAAAAAAAACTCCAAACTTGTTTTGGAGACACTAAGATGTTAAAATATTTTTACATCTTTTTTTTTCATTTCAAAGGGTAGTCAAGGTGAACCTTTCCCAGATCATGTGTCAGAAATACATTTTAGAATTGCTCATGGGTTTCCTATCACTGCTTTAGATGTGGGTGTTTCTAGGTAATAAAGGAACAAGCTTGTCAGAAATAGCAGGGTTGATCATTACTCACAGATCTTGTTATAGGTCTGTTTTATAGACTAAGAGACTCAGCCAACATTATCTAGAACACCTGCTTGTTGGGAGTTTTACAAATCTGAATCCTGGTTAACTTCAATAAGATCCATATTAAATCCAGGCCAAATATTTTAAGTTCCATTGTATTCAACTCTTGCAGAAAAACAAACTAAAGGGATTAAATTTCATTTTAGTTGTTTTGCAAAGGAATAAGATTTCCAGAAGGGAGCTGTGTATTCCTATACCTTTACAGAATTTGTGCTATATGAACTAAAATAGGAATTGTACATAATATGATTTGTGTGAAGATGTTAATTTACTTTCTTTTAAAGGGCTAATTTTTAGGCAATACTATATTGTCAATGCTAAAGATGCAACTCCTGAAATAATATCCTGCTGGTATTATTATTCTGATTAATTTTGCATACACAATTACTTGTGTAGGAAGGGTAATTAGAGGGCTTGAATTTTTTGGATCCTGTACTTTTAATGAGATTAATATAGCTGGAGTTTGGTACTTAAAAAGGAGATTCACACTTCAAAGTCCATTGTTTTTTCCAATGATAACTTCACATTGAGATTTGGTGAAAAAAAAGAATTAATTTAAATTTATTTCCAGATGGTTTTCTTTTTCAGGAAGAGAGATTTCAGGTTTCATCATTTCATCATTTCATCATTTCAGATTTCATCATTTCAGGTTCTACATGATCTTAGGAAAAATAGTGTCATAACGCCTAAGAAAAATCTTTTATGTCACTTTTGAAGATTATGAAAGATAATGCTGTTAAGCTTCTCACAATGACCAAAATCCTGTTGGACATTCATTTTTTTGCATCGTATTTTCACAGGAAAATCAAGTACACAAAAAAAAAAAAAATCTCCAATTTTCTTAACACCAGGTATTAACAGATAGAGAATCCATTTACTGAAGTAGATCTTTCCAGCAAGAGGAATTGCATTTGGCTTAAGCCAATACTTTTTTCTGAACTAAATCTGCATTTCTCCCACCTTACTTTTCCTTAGAGCAAAACCAGAAATTTTAACCCCTGCTTCTTACCCTTGAAGTTTAGTTAGTAAAGTGCTAACATTTGGTAGGATATCTATTTCAAGACTGAATTAATTAAACTAGTTGTGTCTGTAGTATCATCAGAAACAGATTCACATTTTAACATAGTACATTTCTTAAGCATTATATTATTCAGAGTACAGCAGTATTGAGAAAAAAACCTGACAAATCAAAGCAGTGTTCCATTAAGCTGGCAGTGTTAAGAACTAATATTTTAGATTTTAGACAAAACATAGAATCATAGAATAGTTAGGGTTGGAAAGAAACTTAAGATCATCTAGTTATTAATGATTAAAATATTGTACACAACTACAAAACTCTAAAAATTATTGGACATACAAGTGCTTTCCTGTTGTTAATTTTAATTAAGCATTTAAAATATGCAACTTCTTTATTAATGATTGCAATATGGTACACTCCTTAGAATCTGAATCAGAATATACATTATTTTTGAAATAACAAGTTCTGGCAATTGAAAAATAATTCAAGCCAACAAGTTAGAAAAAGCAATGTTCAAGGAGTAAACTTTTCTGTTTTTAATGTGGGCAGCATAGTGGTAGCTCTATTAAAAATGTTAGCAGAAAAATCAATTTCTTATGTTCTCAGATCTGCAGATTTTGTATTCCATTAATGTGAAAATTGAGAGGTGAGACTGACTGGTCTGTAATTCCTCGGGTCATCCATTTTTCCCTTTCTTGAAAATGGGGGTTACATTTCCCTTTTTCCAGTCTTTGGGAACTTCACCTGACTGCCATGATTTTTCAAATTTGATGGACAATGGCTTAGCAACTTCATTTGCCAGCTTCTTCAGGACACACAGATAGATTTAATCAGGTCCCATGGACTTGTGTACATTCAGGTTCTTAAGATGGTCTCGAACCAGATCCTCTCCTACAGTGGGCCCAAGGTCTTCATTCTCACAGTCCCCGTGTCTGCCTTCCAAGACTTGTGTGGTGCACTCAGTGCATTTGCCATTGAAGACTGAGGCAAAGAAGTCATTCAGAACCTCAACCTTCTCCAAATCCTGTGTAGCCAGTTCTTCTGATAGCTTCCAGAGGGGGCCTACGTTGTCCCTACTCCATTTTTTATTCGTTACATACCTATAGAATCCCTTCCTGTTATCCTTAACATCCCTAGCCAGAAATGAAAGCTTACTGGTAAAAAAAAAAAATACCATTTCCTGTCTTTCTAAAAAAGTAAACTTAAATAAGTGCTACTACTGAGAAAGAAATAATTTAGCAAAACCAAATTTGGTGACATGGTAATCTTCTGTATCAAGACGATAACTCATATCCAGAATTGTCAAATTCAACAAGATAACAAAGGTGAAGGAATTTTCTCTAAAATTCTCTGTTCTGTTACGTGACCTCAGATAAATTTCATTCTTCCTTTCAATGATAAGCTCCCCAAACAGGGATGCAGAACAATGATGTTCTCAGCCACTTAACTGCAGTAGTCAGGACTGATATTTCATAATTTTCTCTTCCCTTATGTAATTTTCATTCCTTGAAGTGTAGAAATCTATCACTACTAGGTAGGTGTATATTTTAGCTTAGCCGCAAAGGAGTAAATGTTCTAACATTTATCACAGATAGTGCATTATTCATCTTTTGCAGTACCAGTTTTGTAATCTTATTGTGATAACTTACAGTAAACAGCTAGAGCATATAATGGGTCCTTATGGAAAACTTGCATATTTCACTAAAAGGATTATCTCTGTGGAATTTTTGAAAACCATGAGTACAAAGAATATGGCATGGTTTTCATTTTTTGTACATGAAATACATGATACAACTTATAACAAACAGTACCAGCTAAACTATTCTTCAGGATTTATAGCAGAGTAAAATTCTTATTAAGACTCCATGCACTACTTGTCCAGTTAGACAAATACGTATAAACAGTGTTTTGAGTATTTCTATTTCTATATATACTTAAACATCTCACTGGCCTTGGAAAAAGATTCAATTAATTTTGCTGATATGTGTTTTAAAGCTACTCCGAATAAGATACTCCTTTTGGAATCAAAGCTATTAGAAATGCTGATTTGGTTGTGCTGTAATTCTCAAAATCAACATTAAATAGTATTTCTGGGAATTGAGTCAAAGCATTGTAAGATGACGGGTATTAAAATGGCATTTATTGGGATTTCAATACTCATAGTAAAATTTTAGCCATGGCAGCTTCCTTAAGTAAACCAGAATTGACATCATGAATAAATATAATGTTTAACAAAATTTGTGCACAGCTTTCAACATTATCTAAGCAGTAAAGAATTTGAAGTGATATTTATATTTGGATGCCTGATTTTCATTTGTGCTCTTGTATTCAGCGCATTACTTCTCACATTAATGGAATACAAAATCTGCAGATCTGAGAACATAAGAAATTGATTTTTCTGCTAACATTTTTAATAGAGCTACCACTATGCTGCCCACATTAAAAACAGAAAAGTTTACTCCTTGAACATTGCTTTTTCTAACTTGTTGGCTTGAATTATTTTTCAATTGCCAGAACTTGTTATTTCAAAAATAATGTATATTCTGATTCAGATTCTAAGGAGTGTACCATATTGCAATCATTAATAAAGAAGTTGCATATTTTAAATGCTTAATTAAAATTAACAACAGGAAAGCACTTGTATGTCCAATAATTTTTAGAATTTTGTATTTCACTATTTCCTCATACATTATCATAGCATAACACAAGAAATTTCTTGGGGGTTTATTGCAGTTGCCTGGGATGACCCGGGGAATTACAGACCAGTCAGTCTCACCTCTGTGCGTAGCAAAATCTTAGAGCAGCTTCTCCTGGAAGGCATGCTAAGGCACATGAAAAACAACAAGGTGCTTGGTGGCAGCCAGCATGGCTTCACTAGGGGAAAATCCTGCCTGACCAATTTGGTGGCCTTCTATGATGGAGCTACTGATGGATAGGGGTAGAGTAGCTGACGTCATCTACTTGGACTTCTGCAAAGCGTTCGACACTGCCCTATATGACATCCTTGTCTCTAAATTGGAGAGACATCAATTTGATAGGTGGACCACTCGGGGGATAAAGAAATGGCTGGATGGCCATACGCAAAGACTTGCGGTCAATGGCTCAATGTCCACCTGGAGGTCAGTGACGAGTGGTGTCCCTCAGGGATCGGTGTTGGGACTGGTCTTGTTCAACATCTTTGTTGCTGACATGGACAGTGGGATTGAGTGTGCCCTCAGCAAGTTTGCTGATGACACTAAGCTATGTGGTTCAAGTGGACACACTGAAGGGAAGGAATGCCATCCAGAGGGACCTTGACACACTTGTGAGGTGGGCTGATGTCAACTTCATGAAGTTTAACCATGACAAATGCAAGGTCCTAGAGCTGGGTGGGAGCAATCCCAGGCACAGCTACAGGTTGGGCAAAGAGGAGATTCAGAACAGCCCTGCTGAGAAGGACTTGGGGGTGGTGGTTGATGAGAAAATGAACATGAGCCTGCCGTGTGCACTCACAGCCCAGAAAGCCAACTGTAACCTGGGCTGCATCAAAAGGAGCTTGACAGCAGATCAAAGGAGGTGATCCTGACCCTCTGCTCTGCTCTCGTGAGACCTCACCTGGAGTATTGTGTGCAGCTCTGGTGTCCTCAACATAAAAAAGGACCTGGAGCTGTTGGAACAAGTCCAGAGGAGGGCCACGAGGATGATCAGGGGACTGGAGCACCTCCCATACGAAGACAAGCTCAGAAAGTTGGGACTGTTTAGCCTGGAGAAGAGAAGACTGAGTGGAGACCTCCTAGCAGCCTTCCAGTATCTGAAAGGGGCCTATAGGGATGCTGGGGGGGGGGGACTCTTCATTAGGCACTGTAGTGACAGCACAAGGGGTAATGGGTTCAAACATAAACAGGGGAAGTTTAAATTGGATATAAGGAAGAAATTCCTTCCTGTAAGGGTGGTGAGGCACTGGAATGGGTTGCCCAGGGAGGTTTTGAATGCTCCATCCTTGGCGGTGTTCAAGGCCAGGTTGGACAGAGTCTTGGGTGGCATGGTTTATTGTGAAGTGTCCCTGCTTATGGCAGGGGGTTTGGAACTAGATGATCTTAAGGTCCTTTCCAACCCTGACTATTCTATGATTCTATGATTTAGTAAAGCCAATCTGCTTTCTGATCAAAATGCCAAGCCTATCTAAATGATAAGATTTCAGGGAGGGGAAAGACAGAAATAAAGGAGATATTCCATGTGTTTTCAGCCAGCTATTAAAAGGCAAATTTAACCTCACTCGTACCTCACTTACTTCTCTCTGCTCTTTGTCATGAGCCAGTACAGTCTTATACAGTCTTCTCCACATCTGGCTCCTAGTCATTTCAGATTAAATATTAGCCTTGCATTTTGTAAAGAAGGAAATGTGGGTTTTTTGTTTTGTTTTTGGTGGTTTGGTTTTTTTTGGGGGGATGGGTGGTAGTGATCGTGTTGAGGTTGGCTTGTTTGTTTCTTTTGCTGGTTCTATTTTTTTTTTTTTATTAGGGAGGACCTACTGATGTTTTGCATTACTATTAAGCAGTGCATAGTAGATAAATTCATAAAAAATAGAATTCAAATATTATTAGGTGTCCTGATAAACAGTGATTTAAGTAGAAAATTAGTGCATCCTTCTTATAGAAAAAAAATACTGTTTTGGAGAAAAATATGTATGAAACAGCTAATCTTCATAGAATCACAGAATCATAGAATGGTTTGAGTTGGGAGGGACCTTAAAGATTGCCTAGTTCCAGCCCCCCGCCACAGGCAGGGCCACCTTCCACTAAACCAGGTTGCTCAAAGCCCCATTCAGCCTGGCTTTTTTGACTCCAACATTTGTTGGTCATCAAGACTGATTCTTGGAAACCTGCAATATCTTAGGATACATGAAGGTAAAAGGACCCTAGAACCACAGAAATCTGTTTATCCTTCACCAGGACCTTTCTTGAGTTACCTCAAATCATAGTAGATTTGGTCAGCACAAGTTCTAATATGGGTCCATTTGTATCTTCCATAGTCTGTGGAGCCATCTAATATCTCTGTACAATAGCTGTGGAACAATAAGAATCATTTCACAGCAGCTTTTTCAAAGCCCATGTCATTTTCGGTAATAGTTGTCTATTGTTTATCTCGTTTATCTATTATTCAGTATCAGTACTGTTTAATTACCTATCTAATGTACTGTATTACTAAATAAAAACATCCTACATAGCTTTAAAATACTTAGTCTTTCCTTTAGGGACAGTCCACATTTTTTAATAGTTGTGTTTGTATTATTACCAGCCTTATTAGTCATACACAGTTAAACTATGCCCTTTGTGTGCTTGTAAGGGTACAGCTGGTATTGATTCTTCTCTGCTTCAAATTTGGCTAGTGCTTAGGAGTTATGAGTTAGAGGATCAAGGGACTCAAGGCATGATTTGTATTACTCCACAAGTCATGAGAGTTCCGTATGGGGTGCTGTGTTCTCTTGTATTCAGGTCACCTTCTCAATATGCCCATCAATTTAGCCTTATTGTGTGCTTTGGAAAATTCATCTGTCTTGGAGGGCAGTATGTGCATTAGATTTCTTTAGACATTGCCTCAGTAAGGAGTTTTACAGGCAGCTAAGAAACATTACACTGCTCTGAAGAGAAGCTACGTAGAAGACTGACCATGCTGCCTCTTCTTATCATCTTCTAATGTGCTTGTGACATTGAAGTAAGGCATATGAAATACTCTTATGAATTTTTAGACATTTCTCATACTCATTTCTGTGACTGGATACACATGTGTATGTCTATGCACTCAAATAATTTCATAGAATCATAGAATAGTTAGAGTTGGAAAGGACCTTAAGATCATCTAGTTCCAATCTCCCTGCCATAATCAGGGACACCTCATACTAAACCATGCCACCAAAGGCTTCATCCAACCTGGCCTTGAACACTGCCAGGGATGAAGCACTCAGAGCTTCCTTGGGCAACCCATTCCAGCATCTCACCACCCTAACAGGAAAGAATTTCTTCCTTGTATCCAATCTAAACCTCTCCTGTTTATGTTTAAACCCGTTACCCCTTGTGCTGTCACTACAGTCCCTAATGAAGAGTCCCTCCGCAGCATCCCTAGAGGGCCCCCTTCAGATACTGGAAGGCTCCTAAGAGGTCATCAAAAAGCCTTCGTTTCTCCAGGCTTAACAGTCCCAATGGTGGCTGTAGTTGTGCTGTGTGTATTATTCCTTTGTTCATAATTGTCTTCTTTTCATTATACTATGGAGTTTTATGATATATTGTTGGTGAGTGTACTAAGAGCAATTGGGTTTATTTTGTTTCTCTCCTCCCCTCACCCCTCTCTGAGTTCTAAAGATTAGGTCAATGAGAAAATAGGTAAAAGACCCAACTGACTGGTGAAGGAGCATATTTGTGGTGAATTGTATTAATGACATATGACTGGTTTGTTCAAGTTACACAATAGCTGTTCTGTAAATAACCATTTTTTCTTCTTTCTTGATGTCAGTCTTAGCCCTGCTACTTTTCAAAGCTTTAATTTAGTTTGTTTTCTTCAGAACTATTTAGACTGGGGATCTGGAAAAGCCAAATAAAACTCACAGAGAAATACACAGAAATACACTAGAAGATGGTATCCTGGGCTGCATCAAAAGGAGCTTGACAGCAGATCAAAGGAGGTGATCCTGACCCTCTGCTCTGCTCTTGTGAGATCTCACCTGGAGTATTGTGTGCAGTTCTGGTGTCCTCAACATAAAAAAGGACCTGGAGCTGTTGGAACAAGTCCAGAGGAGGGCCACGAGGATGATCAGGGGACTGGAGCATCTCCCATATGAAGACAGGCTGAGAGAGTTGGGGCTGTTCAGCCTGGGGAAGAGAAGGCTGCATGGAGACCTCCTAGCAGCCTTCCAGTATCTGAAAGGGGCCTATAGGGATGCTGGGGGGGACTCTTCATTAGGGACTGTAGTGACAGGACAAGGGGTAATGGGTTCAAATTTAAACAGGGGAGGTTTAGATTGGATATAAGGAAGAAATTCTTTACTGTGAGAGAGGGGAGGCACTGGAATGGGTTGCCCAAGGAAGTTGTGAGTGCTCCATCTGTGGCAATATTCAAGGCCAGGTTGGTCAGAGCCTTGGGTGACATGGTTTATTGTGAGGTGTCCCTGCTTATGGCAGGGGGTTTGGAATTAGATGATCTTAAGGTCCTTTCCAACCCTTACTATTCTATGATTCTATGGTATGGCATCAATAACCTACATTCAACATAAAAAAAAAATCTTCTTAACAACAAGGGGTTTTGAGTTATAAACAGCATTTTGAACACAAATCTTCAAGTGAAACATGAAGACTGCTACAATCTGAAGGCTGAAAAATATCGAGGATTTTTTGTTGTTGTAGAAGGATATAATATTATAGCATATCACCATTATATTTCAGTTGCCAGACTCACCCAATTATTCATCTACTTTTCTATTCTGTAAACCATTTTCAGAAACAGTGCAGTATATTTCTAGGCTGGAAACCAAGCATGGCAGTTCATTAACCCAGATTTAAGCTCTTTCCTGGGTATCCTCAGGGATTAATTATGGACTTCACACCTTATAAAAATATTCAGAGATTGATTTAAATCCCCAAATTCAAGCTAAGCTTGTTTTCACCATGTTATCATTCTATGTAATCCAGATTTTATTCTTGGCATTCATTGGTATTCATGATATTGTTACATGGATCAGAGTCGCTACCTGGGTAAATACACTAGTGTAATGAAAAGAGTAAACCACTTAGAAAAATCTAGGGTAAATTGGATTGAAAACCATTTGGATGTAAGAACCACTAACAAATATATGGTGTATTGTAAAGGTGGACAGGTTTTTAACCTTTTTTTTTCAGCTTTCCCCCAAGCATATTTAATGGAAAATGTAATTTGAAAGTTTGCCAAAGGGTTGGAACCTCCCTTCTGTTTCCTGGGACACACAGTCCATAAAGTGTTTTTACTCCAAATTACAATGCACTTATAGCTGACAATCAAGTCTGATAGAACCTTATTCTCCTTTTATCCAAAAGAGAGCACCCTAAAAGAATCTTCCTTATGACTAATACCAAATCTGTCAATTAAACAGAAGGTCTAAATGCCACACCCCAGCCTTAATTCTACAGGGAAGCAGTTACAGTCCTATTCCTTTTCCTGGTGCTTTCTCTCGGTTTCTGATTCTTATAGCCTTACCTTCCCCGGGGTGAAATTTGCCTACTTAAGTTTCATTTAAACTCTTCTTGAGTTGAAGTGGGACACAGGCTTTGCACTGCACCTGGAAAACAGTTCCTTGATTTCTCACTGTTGCAGGAATGATGGACCAAGAATGCAGTGTATAAATGTGCATCTGTTTACACAGTAAGTTAAATGTAGCCACCCACATTTTAAAAGCTGATGCAGTCTTTATGTATTCTTGCTACTCCTTCTGCTTTGAAAAACAGTGAGGTAGACAAACCGTATTTGTTTTGCTCTTGGTAGATACCTATTTAATTGTTAGGTATTGGTATATTATATTTATTATATTATATTATATTATATTATATTATTGGTATATTGGTAATAGGTATATTATTCCTTGAGTGGACAAACATAAGGCGTTTTTAGCATTGAAATCTAGCTTTAGTATGTATGTCTAAATGGCAATGAAAAGGACAAAGCAATCAGGAGTTTATTTTATTTGCTTTACAAGTGTTGAGACTCAGCATCCAGATTTATAACATGACAGCTATGCCAGCTCAAGATTCAAGGCTAAATTATAAAATCAGCTTCCAGCTTCAGCAAATGCTCTCTGGGTCCTGCTGTTTTGCTTAATAGCAAGGACAAGTGGATTCCATCTGTAGTATAACATGTTTTGCATATGAGCTGCTGCAAGGCAAGAGTCAATGCTCAGTTGAAACAGGATTCAATGTCAGGACACTCTTTGTATTTATTGACAGTTGCTTGTTTATTTTCAAGCAGGTCTTTAAAGCTCAAGGATGATTTAGGAGCAGATGTGGGGTTATACTTACTTTAAAAATGAGAGGCTGCTTGTCCTCTAGTTTGATCATAAATGCTGTGATTTAATATGAACAAGATGGCATTTCTGGATATGAACTAATCTTGCTAGGTGCAGAATAAGTTCAAAATGGTAATTAAAATGAACATGGATTTATTTTATTTTTTAATTTCCTGCCTAGAACTAATGCAGCTAAAACCTCAGCTTTGATAGATGTGTAGTAGTAAAAACACTTGTACGTTGTTACATAAGTGTAACAATAAATAATATTAACAAATAAATCCATATATATAAACATATAATAATTTTATCAATATAGTTTTGCCATTTTGTTTATAAATATGGTGTAAAATTTATAACCACTTTCTTTAGGCTAGTCTTGATATTATGCACTGTTAGTAGCTTCAATACATGTGTATGTTTCAAGTCCTTGACACAGATAGCTTGTGTATTCTATCAATTTACACTAAGAAGCTAGGTACATGTACAATTACCTTTCCATAGACTAGAACACTGCAACCTTAGTGACAAATCCAAAAGAATTCCTAAAGCATCCTGAGTTCACCCAGTACAGATTACCCCAATTTACAAAAATAAAATTGTAGACAAAATGAAAAAGGTTGGGTTTGTGTCAAATTTGATCTTTTTGCTTTGTAGACATTTGATTATACACTGACCAACAGCAAAATAGTGCTTTTCTAAAACCAAACCAAATAAAAAAAAATAAAGAAAAAGAAAGAAAACAAAACCAAAAGAAAAAGAAAAAAAAAAACAAAACCAAAAATGCAAACAAACAAAACTGAGGTAAAGAAAAATACCCAATATGTACAATTAAAAAAAAAAAAACAAAAAAAGAAAACAAAAAAAACAAAGGAAAAAAAAAAAACCAAATTTGAAAAATAAAAAAAAAAAAAAAACCAAAATAGAAAAAAAAAAAAAAAAAAAGAAAAGAAAAAAACACAATTTGTACAATTAAAAAAAAAAAAAACAAAAACAAAAACAAAACAAAAACAAAAACAAAACAAAAACAAAGAGATCATAATTTAAATAAATGGGTGCTTCAAAATCTCATTCTTTGCCAGGAAAACTCTGGGATCCTTGGCTAGGAAAAATTCTTGCCATCCATATTTTGTTCTGCTGCGTTTGAGTGAAACTCTTCCATATGTCTGGGCTGGTTTTAATCCTCCACTAGGTTCTGAAATGGAAGAGCTCTGGGTTACTGCCACCTACAGCTGGAATGCCGCCAACTCCCACCTAGAGAATGGACCTTGCACTAAAGCCTCTCTGAACAAAATGCAGTAGATCTTAGAGGTGAGCTAAAGGAGAACTTTGCAGAGCTGTTAGCAACTGGGTTTTGCCAGAGCTTTTTTATAACATTTAGATAAAATTAGGGCTACAGAGAAAGTAAATGTCCCAGTAGCAAATTCAAGCAATTTTCTTCTCATTACAGTACCTTCCTACTGGCAGTACTTTGGCAGGAATGTTGCAGAACTTAAATTTCATAGAGAGGAGGAAAAAAATCAACACCCAAACCCAAACCCCTCAGCTGTCTAATATTTGAAACACTCTGAGATTTACCAGAAAGAAAAAAGAAAGATTGTACTCTGATGGGACCTACGTAGTGATTGTGGTTTTGTGTACTGCAAAATGTTGGGTTTTTTTTCTTCCGTAACCTCAGTCCCTCCTCCCCACTGCATTAAGACTTCAAGAGAACAGGAATAATAATGCCCAGCAGTGGTGTGCCATTTTCTGCAACTGCTTCCACCTTTTTTGGTCTGTGCTTTATTGTAGTATCTTTTTCAATACAGAAAATTCAGGGTTGCTTACTTCTAATAATTATTCTGGGTGCTTGTCCTAGTAAATAATGGCATGAAAAATTCTGTATGCATGGGAAGGAAGGGAAATTGTTGTTTTTTCCATTCAAGTATATCCTTTTTTTTTCACTACTACTGTGATATCTGAGTTTTCCACCTATGCTCGTCCTGATTTCATTTCACTTTCTATGCTACATTAAAGAAGAGTGCTCTATGTGGGCTGATCAAGCTTCTTCACTCCCAAAAGCATTTCTTGTGTAAGTAGTTCCAGTGAGATTTAGCTAATTATGTATTTTAATAGAAATGCTGTGTTCATGAAGGTATCCTTGCACAGTGAAATGCGTAAGCACTTAGGCAAGAACCTGCATGGCACTACTAGCTTATTGTCATTTGCAGTGAATACTTTTTTTCATCATGCATTTTTAACACAGGAATTACACTTAATGCACGACTTTGTTTTGTTTTGTTTTTCATTTTTGAACATGGAATGAGTATAAATAAAAAAAAAAAAAAAAAAAAAACAAAAAAAAAAAATTTTACTTCAAAAAAAACACAAAAAAAACTTTTT
>NDXB01001466.1:27841-41200 GCA_002631895.1 Agapornis roseicollis
AGTATAAATAAAAAAAAAAAAAAAAACAACACCACAGAAATTCATTGTGCTCTGAAAAAAACACAGGAATACATTATTGTATTAAAGAAATAAAATCAACATAATCCAGCCTGCAACCAGCATTTCTTCAGAACACTTACTTTTCTTCAAACAGAAATTATGTACTGACATATGAGTCACAGAGGCAGAACTACATATTCTTTCAGGCAGCATCTCCAATTATCTTTCTTGACAGCAGATGCTAGGGGCACATTCTTCTCTGCCAAAATATTGTAATCATTAAAAATTAGTATTTGTACAATTCAGTGTTTATATGTAAGGGAACACCATCCTCTGATGCAGGGTTTGGAGCTAACAATGACAGCAGAAGAAGAAAGAAAATGGAACTTGATTCTTGTTTACATCTGAGATTGCACCAATTTAGGGTGCTGACATCCCCCTGCTTTATGTGGAGTTACTCTGATTTGTACCAGTGAAGTGAAAATCTAATCAAGACCACAGCTGGATACATTCAACAACTTTTTGTTCATCTAGGATTAATCTGGATTGTATTGATCTGCATTACAGAACTGAACAGAAAACAACAGGAGGGAAACCTGAGAAACAGTGTCTCATTTAGAACCTAATAAAAGTTCTTAAGATGCTTGTTTCATTGCCATACTCAGCTGGATCACCCTTATAAATCAATGAAGGACTTTAGAAATCAATGCGTGTCAGAAGCACGCATAAAAATGTCTTACATTTCTTAAGTGGTTTATATGGGTAGAAGATAAAGACTGGGGGTAGGGAGGATACCACCAAAATTACTGCAGTCCTGTTGATTAAAAAGTTATCCAACTTTACCTTTATTATTCTTTATAGAGAAATGTAGCCAGCCAGAATGGGAGAGATGGTGTGGTATAACAAGTGATGAAAAACAGAACAATAAGGCATTGTTTGAGTCATTTCAGACTGCTGAATGAATGCCTCTGTAGGAGAGAAACTGCTGTGGTGTTACTGGCTTGCTGTTGCCAGCGTGTGTCACTATGGATGTCAGTGTAAAGTGAAACTTGGGAAGAGCAAAATCCACTAGCTTCTCACTTCTTGGACAAAGAAAAGGGCAAAACCTGTTCTACTTCTAGCAGTAGCAGTCATGGATAAGTCTATGTGTTACTGAGAAGTCTGAGAATTCATCCTTTGAAAGTAAAAAGTCTTTTCATCTTGAGATGACATTGCAACACTTTCCATAGAGTGACTCAGTGATCCACACAGGCCTGATGAATAACAACAGGGATGGACTGTAAGCTCTGAACTAGTATCAAGTCAATTGTCACATTTATTTTTAAATATGTTAGATGTTAGAATGTATTTAATATTGCTGAAATACAATGACCTGATATGTTCCTTAGAGCCCACTGCCACTTGAATGAATATTAGCTCACTATTAAACAGTATGTTTTTGTACTCCAGCTTAAAAATGGCTGCTGGATAAGCACAGTATGAACAAAGAGGGAAATTGCAAATAAACACATTCAGATCTCTCTATCTTGGAATGAATTATGTACAGAAATATAAACCTGGCCTGTTTTCCTACCACTGATGTAATAATTTAAAAAAGATGATTAAATCAATATTGTGTTACAGAACCACATCAATATGAACAAGAATCCAGCATCTCAAGGGTATGTTGCAGACAGGAGGCCTACTTGACTTAATTCTTTATAATGATAATATACCAGTAATCCTGACTATTGCATGAACTATTAACATTTCCCCTCCTTTTTATCATTCTGCTCTCTGGAAAGAGTTAATTATTACAAAGCTGCTAGCTATTACAGAGATCTTTAGCACAGAAAGATGATATAATATCTCACAGCACTCCTGAAGTTTTCCTAGAACATTTTTCCAATTAATGTGTTGAACTGTCAGAAGTTAGTTTGCTTCCCACTCTGCTTGCTTAGGTAAAGAAACATATATTAAAAATAAACTGGTTTGGTTTTGTTTAATTTTACTCAAAGAAGGACACAGGGAGGGTTTTTTTCATTCCTCTGTGAACATATTACCCTTTACTGCAAGCAGTCACCATAGCTACCAGTAAACAGTACTACAATTGCCCTATTCTTTCTGTTTTGACTATAATTCCTCTTCAAGAGAGAAGTAAAGCGGGTTGATTTTTTTCAGAGAATGGAAGTCTTGAGTAATAACCAATTAATTCTGTCTGAAAAGTGGGAGCCTAATTCAGGGGTCTTCTTTATTCTACAGAGAACATGACTGTGAAGCTTTGCATCTAGTTTTAGCTAACAGAATGCTTCACAGATTTTGTCCCATTAGGAGCTTTCATCTGTGTTTGATACAGCTGGAAACAGATCTGCCACTGTGCAATGTGGATAATTATTTGGATGTCCACACTTGCATTTTTTTCTGTCTACATCTATTTTCTCCGTTTAGACAAACTTTAGGTTGTCTCAGACAGTAATTCAGCTGATTTCCTCTCAAGCACTTCCTAGCTTCAAGAGGTGTTTAAAATTACCTGGTACTTTTATTTTGACCTTCCTAAAATATATAAGCACAACAGTCTGTGCATGTTCAGAATTACATAGTACAAGAAGGTAGAGGCAGGCTAGATTGGTTAGTTCTTTTCCTATCTTAACATTTTTATAGACATTTGTCACAGGGAAAAGCTGCTTAATTGATGTAGTTTAAATTGTGATCAAAATAATTTCTTTCTTTATTAATGATATATAATTATTTATTTATTAATGTTGTGACATTAAGTGAATGAAGTATTCAGGCTGAGTATCAGCAATGTCGCAGATAAACTTCAGTGTTAGACACTGCAGAATGTTAATAAACATCAAAATTCTAAGCAACTTTCTGTAACTAATTTACACATATGGGGTGTGTACACCCAAGCCCTTGCAGGCAGTGTGGATTTTGTAAACACTGAAAAGTCTGGCAGATCCTCCTGTGGAGGTGTGGGTGCTGCAGCTTTGTGTCCATCCATGCTGCTGCTGGCACCCTAGTGAGGCACTAGCACAGCAGACCCCACACATCCTCACATGAACCCTAAGGGTGGGTTCTGAGATGCCCCTCCCACACTGTGGGACTTTAGCTGGGTGCAGGTTGCTAGTGTCCCCCAAAGGCTGATGATGGGCTTCACCCAGGCAGGCCTGGGGATACCACCAGGTGATGTCCAATCAGAGTCACTGCTGCTGACCGTGTCTCTCCCAGCATCTTTTACTGATTTCTGTGCTTCTACACTGCATTTCAAGTTGACTCCTTGAATTCTAAAGTCTCTTTGTAATTCCCTTGTTACTGCTTTGTCTGGGTGATGGTATCATGGAGTTCCTATTTAACAATTTGAGTCTGGGACAAACATTCATGTGGTTTTGAGTGTCCCATACATTACATACACTGTAATGCACTGACATCGTTAAGTTATCAGCTGTTCTTTTCAAGGACATTTTGCTGAAGGTGGGCCAGGTAAAAAAGGTATGCACACCCCCACGCAACATTATTGTACAGTTCAGCACTTTACCATCAAGTAAATAATCTACTGAGGTCCAGGTATTTTATGTTTCTTTTACATTATGGGCGCGTCACCCTTCCTTTTTTTCCTGAGAAAGAATTAAAATTAAACAGGATAGACAATAGACTAGACTAGAGTAGGTATAGACTAGACAAGAGTAGAATAGAATAGTTTGTATGGACCTATAGCAATTGTCTGACTTAACTGCCTGACCAATTCAAGGTTGACCAAGAATGTTACAGACATTGTCTAATGTCTTAACCACTGACAGGCTTGGGACATTGACTACCTTTCTAGGAAGACTTTTCTAATGCTGACCACCCACTTGGTAAAGAAATGCTTCCTAATGTCAAGTCTATACCTCCCATATGGCAGCTTTGAACCTTTCCCATACATTCTGGATGCCAGGGAGAAGATCTCAGCACCTCCTTCTCCACTTTCCCTCCTCAAGGATCTGTAGGAAGCAATAAAGTTTCCCCTTGACCTCCTTTTCTCCAGCAAGACAAGCCCAGATTTCTCTGCCATTCTTCACAGGATGTTCATTCCAACCCTTTCACCAGGTCTATCGCCCTCCTCTGGAGGTATTCAAGGACCTTCATGTCCTTCTTAAATTGCAGGGCCCAGCACTGCACACAGTACTCATGGTAAGTCCGCAGCAATGCTGAATACAATCGGATGATCACCTCTTTTGACCGGCTGTTTGTGCTGTGTTTGATGTACCAAGGTTTGCCCTCTTGGCTGCCAGAGCACACTGCTGACTCACACTGAGCCTGCTGCCAACCAGCACCCAGGTCCCTTTCTGCAGGGCTGCTCCAGCCACTCCTGTCCCAGTTCATACTCGTGCCCAGCATTATCTATCCCAGGTGCAGAATCCAGCATTTTGACTTGTTAAATTCCATCACAGTAATCATAGCTCAGTGTTTCAATCTGTCTAGATCCCTCTGCAAGGCCCCTTGTCCCTTGAGAGAGTCAATGGCACTTCCCAGTTTGGTATCATTGGCAAACTTCTAATGGTACATTTACCATTTTTCTATTATTTCTATTACGTCAGATTTCATGATCTGCTTATGCTCACTGGGTTGTGGTTTTTTTTTTTTCTCTGTAATGCTTAAATTCTTTAAATTTTACTACTAAAATATCTAGAGGCCATTATTTCCCCCACTGCTAATACCCACTCTCCTAACTTGAAATATAATTGTTTAATCATTTTTCTAACTAAATTGCTTGATTATTGTTCCTGTTAATAATTATATCCTTTTGTTTCTGTTTGACCTGTTATTACTGGGATTAGTTTATGACTGGAGTATCTTTGCTTGCCTGCTCTTTTCCTTTATATGCAAATATGGTATAAATAGTTCAGTTTTGAGTTTGGTTTAGTTTAGAATTTGCCATATGCAGTAAAGATCCATTGTTCCAGATACTCAGGCGGAATCATAGAATGGTTTGGGTTGGAAGGGGGCAGGGGCACCTTCCACTAGACCAAGTTACTCAAAGCCCTGTCCAGCCTGGCCTTGAACAATTCCAGGGATGGAGCATACACAAATTCTCTGGGCAACTTGTGCCAGTGTCTCACCACCCTCACAGTAAAGAACTTTTTCCTAATACCTAATCTAAATCTACTACCCTTATCATTACACTACATGCCCTTATAAGAAGCCCCTCTCCAGATTTCTTGGAGGCCCTTTAGGTATTAGTCATCTAAGAAAATTATTTATGCAGGTATTTCCAATAACCATATATTGCCAAACCTGTGCTGGAACTAAATAATTCTAGTAACGGCATCACACATTTAACTTCGTTCTCTTAAAACTGGAAGGCATCCATTGAATTTCATTACTATTCTCTGCAGTTAGATTTAAATGGACTATTCTGTTTACTATGATACCTAGAGCCAAATTCAATGTTGATAGGACTGTTGGAATGGCACCTGCTCACATCAGCAATGAATCAGCTCAGTCTCCCTAAATGTCTGTGGAAACAATCAGTACCAATGCAGAATGTATGGTTTGATTTCCTGTAATGTCAAGGAGAGGAATCTTCTGGTAAACATTCTCTTGCATTCGAGTTGGATCAAAGCCACCTTTTCCTGTGAAATCTTCAAAGGCAGTGTCCTGGGTTCAGCAGTAGGAGTTATTTTTCTCCTTCTTAGTAGCTGGTGCAGTGCTGGTGTTTTTTGACTTTCAGCCTGGGAACAGCGCTGATAACACCGATGTTTTTAGTTGTTGCTCAGTGATGATTACTCTGACCAAGGACTTTCTGAGTCTCATGCTCTGCCAGGGAGGAGGGGAAGCTGGGAGGAAGCAGAGACAGGACACCTGACCCATACCACAGCACATCATGCCCAGTATATAAACTGGAGGCAGTTACCCGAAAGGGCTAGTTCACTACTCGGGTCAGGCTGGGTCTCGCTCGGCGGGTGGTGAGCAGTTGTATTCTCTTCCCTTGTTATTTCCCTTATCATTATTATCACTGGTGGTAGCAGCAGTGGTTTGTGTTATACCTAAGTTACTCGACTATTCTTATCTCAACCCATGGAAGTTACATTCTTTTGGTAGTACTGAGTTTGTTACTGTTACAGTTACTGAAACCCTTGGTTTTAATGGTCTGGAACACCACATTGTTAAAATATACAGATTTATTTCTCAGCAGGAATTTACTGCTGTTAACTAAAATGTGAAAGCTGGGAAAAATTTCAGGTCTGTTTCTACAACATCTTAATTCTGACAGAGATGTAAAACAGCTCATCTGTTAGAGCAGCCCTGTGGCAAAGGACTTGGGGGTGGTGGTTGATGAGAAAATGAACATGACCCAGCTTCAGTGTGTGCTCACAGCCCAGAAAGCCAACCATATCCTGGGCTGCATCAAAAGGAGCATGACCAGCAGGTCAAAGGAGGTGATCCTGCTCCTCTACTCTGCTCTCGTGAGACCTCACTTGGAGTATTGTGTGCAGTTCTAGTGTCGTCAACATAAAAAGGACATGGAACTGTTGGAACAAGTCCAGAGGAGGGCCACGAGGATGATCAGGGGACTGGAGCATCTCCCATACAAAGACAGGCTGAGAAAATTGGGGCTGTTCAGCCTGGAGAACAGAAGGCTGTGTGGAGACCTCCTAGCAGCCTTCCANGGGACTGGAGCAGCTCCCATACAAAGACAGGCTGAGAAAATTGGGGCTGTTCAGCCTGGAGAACAGAAGGCTGTGTGGAGACCTCCTAGCAGCCTTCCAGTATCTGAAGGGGGCCTATAGGGCTGCTGGGGAGGGACTCTTCATTAGGCACTGTAGTGACAGGAGAAGGGGTAATGGGTTCAAACTTAAACAGGGGAGGTTTAGATTGGATATAAGGAAGAAATTCTTTACTGTGAGGGTGGTGAGGCACTGGAATGGGTTGGCCAGGTAGGTTGTGAGTGCTCCATCTGTGGCAGTGTTCAAGGCCAGATTGGATGAAGCATTGGGTGTCATGGTTTAGTGTGAGGTGTCCCTGCTCATGGTAGGGGGGTTGGAACTAGATGACCTTAAGGTCCTTTTCAACCCTTACTATTCTATGATTCTATGATTGTATGACTTTATATAACATAAATCATAATTTATCCATATGCAAGTTATAAAAATACTGAATGTCCTATAATGAGACCTTGATGCTATCAAGATGACAACTTTTTGTTCCGTAACTGTACCTCCGATTTGCTAAATTTAACAGAATTAAATAGCAGCTAATTTATTAAATCACACAAGAACCCTTTCTCAGGTGCTTCACTTTTTCACTAGGACACGTATTTTAAACTTTTGCAATAATTTTTTTAAATGCCCCCAGCAATTAAGTTGCCTTCTGTAAATTGTGTGTGTTCTTCCTCCTCAGTCAGCACAGACTTGCAGGCATTTTTGGCAGAACACACAACCTTTCTTAGACACATGTCTTAGTACTCGATAAATCCTTCTCTGGAAGTAATTTTCTGCCTATTTGGCTGTCAAGGGTACGAGGATAATTAGCTTGGTCTTGCTATCTAACTTTCAGACCACTCAAGTTAAAAGAGAGAATTCTCACCCTTTTTAAAAATGTAGTGAATCAATGTCTTAGTAGTTAATATGCACCATACAAAATATTGGAAGCAAAGCATCTTGATAACATTTGATTCAGTTTTGAAATGATATCTTGCTGATGGCAGTGTTATTGAAAAGCAATAACAAAGAAGAATTGCACTTTACAATCAATAGAGGAACTGCAAGAATTGTTTATAGTGCATTAAAATGAGTGTGTGTGGTGTTCAGTTTGATACACAAGTCTGATCATCTGAGACCATTGTTTAAAAATAACTTTGAAGGACATTTGTAAAAGAAAATTCAGTAGCATCACATGTAGCATAACAGTGCAGTAAGTTATAACAATAAGGACCAGAGGAACATAATCTAAGATATTAAATAATGTATATACAGCAGAAGAAAGCATGCAGAAGGTGATACTTTAACATTTGTAACCCAAACTTTATGCAAATACACTTACATCAACATTGTTTGACTATTCAGGACTGTCCGTCATCTTTGTTTTTCAAATAGATAAACCCACAGAGTCCAAAACAAAAGATGTCACACAAACTCCCTTGTCCAGTATAAGTTTCCAGATCTAGATGAACTCATTCAGAGCTCTGACACATAATGCTGTCAGTGCCTGTTCAAACTGTCTGCTCTACTTCTGTGTCAGATGAAGGAATGAATGCCTGTATCTTATCACCCAGTTTGCCATTTTAGTATAAGCCAGTATCATGTTTTATCCCAGCCAGCAACTAAGCACCACACAGCAGTTCATTCACTTGTTCCTACGGTGGGATGGGAGAGAGAATCAGAAGGCTCAAACTCATGGGCTGAAACAAAGACATTTTGATGGGAAAGAAAAGGAAGAAAATAACCATAGTGGTGATAATAATGACAAAAGAATTAAAATATACAAAACAAGTAATGCACAACACAATTGCTCAACACCTGCTGACTGATGCCCAGTCAGTTCCCAAGAAGTGACCCCCAACCAACTTTCACTCCCGTTTACATACTGAGCATGACATCATATTGTATGTGATGTTTCTTTGGTCAGTTTAGGTGAGCTGTCATGCTTGTGTCCTCTCCCAACTTCCTGTGGCCCTCATTGGCAGGGTGTAAAGAGCTGAAAAGTCCTGTACCTACTATAAACACTCTGTAGCCTCAACTAAAAACATCAGTGGCTTTTCAACATTATTCTCATACTAAATTCAAACCTCAATACTATCCCAGCTTAAGAAAGAAAGTTAGCTCTACCCCAGCCAAAACGAGGATACTGTTATAAATGTTGCTGTATTAAAAGAATCAGGGAAACTGTAAATAGATCAAAAGACCAGAGGCAAGCAATACAAATGCAAACATGCGTAAGGCAGATAACTTGATATTGATAATACTTTTCTATTTTTAACTCTTCCTAGCTTCCCTTCTATCACAGTACTACAAACAATGAACTAATTTCAGTAGCTCACACTTTGCATCCAAACATACTTTTCTGCACACCCGTCTACCTCAGGGATTGCTTTGCCTACGAAAGGAGGAAGAGGGAAAGGGAAAAGGAAAAGTGACCCAAAGACTTTGTTTAAAGATCACAAGAGTGAATTCTTTAATTTCAATTGCTTTAGTATATACTCTAGCAGACTCTAATCTGTTTAATTATTTGGGGTCAGACATGACAACTTCGTTGCAAACTTGTATTATTTGGCAAATTCAGTACGCATAATAGAACTGTGTCAAAACATGGTTTTTTTGGCCATCAGCTGAAATCCCAAATAACCTATAGACTGTCAATTTAAACTACAGAACCCGGTGAGTATTGTAGTAGAAAGTAGAAACACTGTAAGGAAGAAATTTCATTCTAAGTGTCTAAGTAACTGATCTTAAGTATCATCTTTAATACTAAAAACCATCAATTTGAAATTTGCATTGTACTAACTATCCAAGGAGGAATTTGACATGTAATATTTATTATTTTATTGCAGTCAAAAGTATTTTTTGTAAAAATATTCCCACCCTTCATACCATGGTTATCCTTTTTTTATGCACTTTTCCTACAATGCAGTAACTGTCCTCATCTGAACAGAATCAGCCGTCTTACAGTGTCTAAAGTTAAGACTTTTTATAATTAAGAAATCTAATTGCAAAATATATTTAAAGGATCCTTTTTTGTTGCCACTTAAGTGCAGCCTTCTTAAAGAAGGAAAACAATATTGGCTTAATGAGAACTGAACATCCAGGTAGGAAATAATTTATTTGGGTGTGCAAGGAGAATTGCAAGACTCCATCTTGTTTTCCAGCCAGTAGGTTATTCTTTCATAAATCTGCCATACGTTAATTTTGAAGTATTAGCAAAACTTTAACAATTGAAAGCAAGTAAGACCCATGCCTAAGGTCTCATCTGAAAGAGAATTTCTGTGTTCTTTAGCATCAGACTAAGACATTTAATCAGAACTGATTTTTAAAACATGAGTCCCTTGCTGAATCAACAGCTATGATTCTTTGCCACCTGGGTTTTCTGCAGAGGTTTCCTATCTGATCACTGAACCAGTACCACACAGCTTAACAGTTCTGACATTTTCACTGCAAAATACAATAGGCCAGCACAGTATATGCACCTCTCACAGTATTCTATGCCCTTTCTTTCTGAAAGGCAATTATTTATTTGTTCTGCTGCTTCCCCTTAGCATCAGGTGGACCTTGTGGAGTACTGATACAGTATTATAAACCACAGGGTCTGTTGAGGTAAACACATTTATACATGCAGCTTTAAAATCCTGTGTCAAATTTTTGCCCATATTTAAGAAGTTTTCTCAGAAGGTAGGTATACAAATCTGCATTGGAGAAAATTTATTTTTCTCATATATAAAATAAATTGAAAGGAAGCTGTTAGGTATGATTTTATAATCATCCTCGAGGCAAAAACAATTTAGAGCAACACTGGCAGCATGCAGGTTTCATACAAACCCAGGGAAGCATTAAGAACATTTATGATTCTTGCAGCAGAAGTCCAATTTACTTTGAGCTAAAGTGAATGCATGACTTGGGATTATCAGGTGTGCAAATAAGTTGAGCAGGTCAGAACAGGATCAGTGTCATACCTTTGGGTATGTCAGAAGTAATGTGTACTAATATATTATTTAAAGGATTTTAATAAAAACTGAATCAGATGAAGTGAACTGTTTCTAATCTGATTTTCACTGTATTACTCTATGTCCTACCCTGTGATAATAAAGCCCATGAAATATAAAGAAAATAAATAAGCAGTGATCTTCAGAGTGTAAAAAAACTTCAGTCTGCTGGGCTTAAATTTAAGCACTAACTTTCTCTTATTAGCTGATTTCCAGCTTGCCAGAAAACTTACACTTTCAAGAGAAATTAACCATTGATAAAGAAAAGGTCACTTTTCTTCACTAAGGACTGTCAAGAATTACTAATCCTAGTTAAGATTTTTCATGTGGAATATGTGTTATTAATTTTTCTCCTCACTGTGAAATACTCTCTCAAAACTAGCACTTCTCATGTGTAATTAACAATGCAAGGTAAAGTGCCACAAGTCTCGGTTTTACAAGTACTGATATGAAATTATTTTCACAGGATCCAGGTCTTTTGAGAAGAATTAAAAGGCCATACTATATAACCCTCTCCAGACCATGTCAGATTCTGTTCCTGCTTTCCTACAACACACTTGTCTGGGACTCTGGAAGACGTAAATAAATAACATCGAATATGTTTGTAGTAGCCAGTTGATTCAGAAAACTACATCAGTATTTCCCTAAAAATCCTTCTTTTCTATGGTCTGTTAGTACTTCCACAGTCATTTCCAGCAAGTTGTTATGAAGCAAAATAGTCTCAAGAATGCAATTAGAGAATGCAGGGACTGAAAAGCAGGCACTTACATAATAAAACAGTTACGTTTGCAACATCAGCATAATCTTAGGCTTATTTCAGCCAAGATAAAGGAATACTTTGACCTTACCTGACATAAGGACTACACAGACTGACCTACAGCTTAGATTTTGCTTGAACTGACCACTGATCTCGACAAGTGAGAAATACATATTTGTGGCTTTCCTTGCAATATTTCACTTAACAACTCCAAATTTTTAAACTTTCTTATTAAAGTTGGTAAAAACAAGATGAGAGTAAATGGTATGGGTATTTCCCACTCGTAATGCCTTGTCTACTCTTACAGACTGTATTCACACTGTTTGACAATTACGAAGGAAACAAAACTTCTCAGTTTACAGAGGGTTTCAGTCTGTATTTTGCATTAATTAATCATAATTTGTCTCTAACCTTTCCTTCTTATCTGTTATGCTGGTTTGTCATATTTCAGCATCTTCTCCCATCACCCTCAGAGAGGCTGATTCAGACCTTCATATGTAACCACTACACTCTTTCAAATGCTGCAGCTTGTAATGCTCAGTTCCAATTATTTTTATGCAAATAGATATGACAACAACCCATGTCTATCTTACCTCTCACTAATTAGACTCTAAGTTCTCTAAGGCATTTTCAGCTCTTTTAACTCTGCACCTTACTTAAAAAAATATTATTTCTGTAACATTGCTCTTCTCCAACATTGCAGCCTAGTCCTAATAGTTTCCAAATAATTCCTCCTTGACATGTCTCTGCTATATGATATGCTTTTCCCTCTGGGCTTTTTTAAGGCAGACATTTACTGCATAGCTGCAACTGCCAAGAAATTACTATTCTTACCATATTGCTGCTTCTACAAGACAGGGTATAGCACTTCTTTCTATAAACTCAGACATGCCAGTTAAAACTTGAATGCTCAACTTCCTTTTTATTTTATTAATTTTCTCTTTGGGTCACAAGCTCACATTTGACCTTGTTCTACATATTTATGGAAGCATTCCAGATATGTGCCATGAATCCTCAATGTCTATGTTAAGAAAAAAATCTTACTTGTATTTCACAACTGTGGCAGCAGTTATTTAACCTTTTATCTGTTGTATCCACAGCTTCCAAAAATACTAAATGAGACTTAAGAATAGTGTTTCCAGGCTCTACATTTCCCTTTCCATTTAGATGTGCAACAGTTAAGAATCCAGATTCAGAAAATTATTTTCTGAAATATATCAGCATATCTGTGTGCCTTGGAGAGACACTGCACATGTGTACTTGGACAAAAACCTGGAAACAACTCAGAAATCCTGTGTGATAAGTTACCTTGCATTTTGATGATCAAGAAAGGGAACAAAGCACTAAAGGCATGTCAGCATGTACTAATGAAAATGAAAATAGCTTTTAAGAAAAGAATTACCCAAAGTTTAATTGACTTCATAAACTACATCTATTCCATTAAGGTTTTTTGAATGTCCAAGAGAAAAGGGAGCTCTGTAATCTTCCCTAGATATTTAACCTGTGACACATTTACTTCTTGTTAGTGTACCATTGAATAATAAAATGCAGTTAATGGAGAGATCAGTATTACATCTTTAAGTAACCAAACATTAACTAAACCTAAGTTCATATTTAAGGGTACATAAATTATGTTCAAACAGTAAAAAAGACTGTATGTATTAAGATATTTGCTATAGCTAAAGCAAAACTAACAGGCATATCAACAGACTGTGATGAGATGAAAATGTTTTCTACATCGTGGAGTATCCCAAGCTAGACAGTCACAATGACCCACTTGCCATTAAATCCATGGTTTCAGTGGACTTACAAATATGATAAAGTACTTCAGTTATTCAGGATATAAAGGGAATAAAGTCTGGGTTACTGAAATAAGTAATTTGTGATCATAAAAAGGAGAAAAAAAAAAAAAACAAAAAGAGAAAAACCAAACCAAACAAAACAA
>NDXB01001467.1:0-52097 GCA_002631895.1 Agapornis roseicollis
CTCCATCCCTGGTGGTATTCAAGGCCAGGTTGGATGAAGCCTTGTGTGGCATGGTTTAGTGTGGGATGTCCCTACTTACGGCATGGGGGTTGGAACTGGATGATCTCAAGGTCCTTTCCAACCCGAACTATTCTATGATTCTATGATTCTATAAAGGATTTATGAATTTAGTTTTTTGGGGGGTTACTGTGTCCATTTTTATAACATACATAATGTTTATGCAGTAGTAGTTTTATTATGGGTAGGTGGAATTGGACTAGTACAGAGGTTTTGCAGTAAAAGCTTTTCTCTGCTAGTGTTCTGATATTCAATAATTGTGAATGCTGCTACTTTTCTTTCTTGTTTTGCTTCTTTTCAGTTAACAGTTAAAGCATTACACGTCCGTCCAGAATCTGGCAGATCCCCACAGGAGTGTTGTTTACGTGTTTCACTAATGCCGCTTCGCCTCAATATTGACCAGGTCAGTTGTGCCGATGCAAAAAAACCCCGAAAAGAAGCAAACACAACCAACGAACCACCCCCCCCAACAAAAAAGAAAAGAAAAAAACCACCCCAAACAAAAAAACCAACCCACAAACAATCAGACAAAACCAAAACACAACCATTTCTTATTTATTTAATAATAGTGGGGTTTTTTAACAGAGATTTGTAGCCATTGTACACATTATATGGGGTTGTTTTCTTGGTTGATGCCTTTTTTATGGTCAGTCACGCATCTTTGGACCTATACCACTTTGTTTCTATCCGTATTAGAACTTGTTTTCTGCTCCAGCTATTAGAGACAAGCCTTTTTTTTTTCTTCTGTTTTAATGTAAAAACTCAAAGTATTTATAGACGTAGCTGTTTACTCAATAATACCAGTTTACCTCCTAAGGCTTCCGATGATAGCAAATGCTTTGAAATCATGGCTTTTCTTGAATGATCTTGCTTTGTTTGTTCATGAAGTGGCTTTGGTGTTTTAAATTGAAGTAAGTTAATCATTAATCTAGAAGCTGTTCACATTCCAGTCAAGGACAGTTGATACTTGAAGGCCGCTTCTGTGCTCTGCAGGCTTTGGTCTCACTCTCAGCTGCAGTGGCAGAACAGAAATGGGACAAATTGGTTTACTTTCTTTAGCAAAATCTTTCTCATATACTTAAAGGAAGAGTTGTGGTTTTTTTCTCTGCACTGCTAAGAAGGCTACATAAGTTCGGACATTCGGAGTGTGGTTATTGCTCTTTGTTGAGGCATTTCTTGCTTAATTTGTCATCTGCAGAGAAATAAGAGTTTATTTTGGGTTTTTGTTTGTTGATTTTACATTTCCCTCAACACACATCAGAACCAGGTTTTCATTTTACTGTTAGAAAAATGGAACCCTATAGGGTTTCATAGAGAAAAATAGCATACAAATAGTGCCATCTAGTGAGGAAATACGTTCCTTCTTGATTACATTTCTAGACCTTTTATCTTCTGTATTGTAAACAAAATTCACCTTTACAGCTTCTTGCAAAGTAACCACAGCTTTCTTGGAAGCACGGGCTGCATGCAGTCATGTGAGAAATTCTTATTACTACTTAAGTTGGCTGTGTATCCCTTAGATACAAAAAAGGAAAGGAAGTCCGGGTCTCAGTAATGGTAGGGTGAGCAAGGCACCAGTGTGATGCATCTGCCAAAAAACCCAGAAAACTAATAACTTCAATACGTTAATAAGGCATTAATAGCTGGTATTAATGACTTTCAATGAGGCAGTGATAAGATCTGATCTGGAGTAATTTGTCTGACATTGGCAGTATTGGAGATGAATATAAAATACGCTCAAATAGTCTTCCATTGGAAATCAGAGAAGAGTTTACAGCCATTAAAACACTTGAGTTCTGGATCAGTCTCCAAAATGAGAGTAGAGGTGATGAAAACAACTGTGGAGTTTAAGACACAGCTAGATAGATTATGAAATCCTATGATGTGTAGCAGGGGGCAGTGACTTAAGAGGGTCTCTCTGGTTCCTGTCCTAGATTTCTGTGTGGCTTCTGCACATGTTAAGAGTCAAAAAGAAGAAATGTGTGGATGCTGGGGAGGGGCTCTTCATTAGGGACTGTAGTGACAAGACAAGGGGGAATGAGTTCAAACTTAAACAGGAGAGGTTTAAATTGGATCTAAGGAAGAAATTCTTTCCTGTGAGGGTGCTGAGGCACTGGAATGGGTTGGCCAGGGAGGTTGTGAGTGCTCCATCCCTGGCAGTGTTCAAGGCCAGGTTGGATGAAGCCTTGGGTGGCATGGTTTAGTGTGAGGTGTCCCTGCTTATGGCAGGGGGGTTGGAACTAGATGATCTTAAGGTCCTTTCCATCCCTAACTGTTCTATGCTTCTATATGTAAGAGCTAGAATAGTAGATAATAATTTTTAGAGAACTGTGGGCTCATTTGGTTTTTTAACATGATTTTTTTAACCTGATTGTATTTTATTTTTGACATTAGGATGCTTTGTTTTTCCTGAAAGATTTTTTCACTAGCCTCTCTGCAGAAGTAGAGCTCTTGGTTACTCCAGATCCTGAAGGTACGCGTTCCAAAATTCTAACGTGAAAGTGCTCCTTCACATGTCTGTAAATTCACATGTGAATCTTGTCTGTGTAAAAGAACTTATGTTAAGGACCAAACCCCAACATTACTAACTAATTGTTAGAGGACAGAAACCTTGTGTGTTTTAGCTTTGTATTTTATAAATAGCAGCAAGGGTCTTCAAGGTCTGGAACCTCCATTCTATAAAAGATTGCACCAAAATTGGAGTATTTTAATCAGAACTTCAGAAAAAAATGAAGGCTATTGTGTACAATGTTAGCAGTTATTATTAAATACATTCGTTAATAGTTAAGAGTTTGTCTAATAGCTTGAAGCTGTGTAACTGCTAAAGAAACATGTTTCAAGTTTATAAGTAAGCAGTGCAGTGTATGTATACAGTTAAAGCAGTACTTCTAATTAACTACACCATCTGATGCAAAGCCCAGTATACACTGAGAAGCGTATTCCCTCTTTTAACTATATTTGTAAATCTGTTAGCAGCTATAATTTACCTATTGAGATGTCATACTGCAATGCATAGGTAATGAAGTACTCTGCAATACTGCAGAGTATGCTGCAATTAAGGCTATGTGGATTATTTATGCTGTTGCATAAATCTCAGCTTCTTGTAACAATTTCTGTTGAGAGCTAAGCTATTATCCTACTAAAAGAATCTAAATATTGTGTTGCTAATGATTCCTTTTAATAAGCATTAGAGCTTACTGAGGACACAGTAATTGTATAAACACAATCTTTTTGTAATCACTGTGAAAACTATGAGTCAGTTGACTGTGTATGACTTCTTCTCTTAGTTAAGAAGTCTCCTGGTGCTGAAGTTACATGTAGTTTGCCCAGGCATGTCAGCAGCCTTAAGGAACCAAGTCCAGTCATTTCTTTCTCATCACACAAACAAGCAAATGAAAATGCTAGCATGGATTCTATGGATGTTGTTAATGGAGAAGATCATTATTTCCCACAAGAAGTGATGTCATACAGTGATCAGCCAGTATTTTTCAGGTAATCCTTCATTACAAGGTTCCCAGTGACACAGGGCTGTTCTGTTGAGTGTTTTAAGAAAGTAACGATAAACTGTTCAGACTTCATGACAAGGTACCTTTTTTTGGTTTTTTATAGACTGATTATGGAAATAAAATGTATTTGCTTTGGCACTGAAAGGTAACCAATGACTTTAACTTCTGCACACAAGAAGATAAAATCAAAGCTCTGCCATGCATAGAACCACTAATGAGGTGTTTCATGAAGAAATAGAAAGAGCAGTCTTTGTACTCGGATGTCTAACAATGTACATTAGTTCTGATATCATTGGAAATGAGAGTATATGAAGGAAAAGGATATCATGGGAGAGGTACATGATTAAGATATCACAAGTGAAACTCTAGTGTAGTCCTGACTGGAAAGTGATAATGAAAATTGCAGCTTATTATGAGAAGCTTTTTCTCATGTTTTCAGATCATTGCCTCTAACCACAGCTGTTTGCTTTGATAAGCTGGGCAGAGCCGAATTATGAGAGAAAGGCTGTGGTTCTATTTCATCACATAATCACCAACAGAATTTTTTAATGGGTTCCAGCTGCAGGGCTAAATTTTGCCTATAGAACCATTGTTAGCCATCCTTTTTTTTTGGTTTGGTAACTGAAATTCATGCTGTGACAACTGAGGGAAGATGTTCACCTGCAGGCTTGGTAGCAGTTTTGCAGGATTGTTGAATTTATTATAAATGCTGCCCTTGACTAGATGTTAATAACCCAAGGTAAGCTGAGTTTGCCACTCTGTTTTGTACACATTGAAGTACTGTCGCAGTAACTAGAGGATTTCTGGCTTCTAGAAAAGGGAAGGCCATGGGTTTGTTTTTTTTTTTGTAAGGATAATTTTATTTCCTTTCATGTTTCTCACTGAAAATTTTCCTTTGTATATCCCAGAGAATTTCGGTTTACATCGGAAGTTCCAATACGGCTTGATTACCATGGCAAACATGTATCAATGGATCAGGTTTGTGTATAGTGCTGGTGGTGTAGAATAAAGAATAGATGTTGTTTGCTTTGGCTCCCCCACCCACCCTTCCTACCTGAGCTGAGGTATATTTTTATGTCCTTGCTCATTATGGATGTGATCTTGAGAGATCCAGAACGTCTCCCCTGCACCCTCCCCACTTAATTTCATTGAAGCTTAACCTTGTTTCACTCTTAATTTGAAAATCAGGGAGTGGATCCTCCAGGTATGGTTAACTCAGAATGAGAATTTCAGTCACACTTATCAACTCATTGGCTGGCTGGGTATCTTTCTGCAAAGCTGTGGTAACCCTTAAAGGGGAATACCACTGTCTGATGCCAGAATTGTGCATTTTATTTTCTCCTTCGTGTAATGCCAGTTAAAAAATGCTGATAGTTCTCTTTAAAATATGTAGTGGTTATCATACTAAGCTCACAGAGCAGACCTCAAAAAATCCTGTATGCACAACCAGATTTGTACTTGGTCATGGCAAGTAGGAAGAGTATATGGACCAGTAAAAGCAGTAACTTCTTGCATTTGCACTTCTGCTGAATAAACTAAAAACGTGAAGTAGCAGCTTTAGAATGCCTGGAACACACTAATGCCAGAGCTACATTTACATTGTTTATTGTATCTTAATATTTCTTAAGAAGCCCTCTTGTATCCAGATGTTTTCCTTAGAGTAGCCAGATAAACTTGATTTTGTCTTCTGCAAGTGTTCATGTAACAATTTCATAGCACTGTAGTGAGTAGTACTTGGGGCACTAGGGTAGAATCAGTTTAGACAGAACTGCCTGCAATAAGAGTTGAGATGTTGAAATTCTCTCTCACAAATTGTACAGAATGAGTAAACTAACATAATAACAAAGTATTTCACTTACAGGGGACACTAGCTGGCATTCTTATTGGGCTTGCTCAGTTAAACTGCTCAGAATTAAAGCTGAAGAGACTTTGTTACAGGCATGGGTAAGTTTATCGAATTGTAGATTAACATTGGGACTGCAAATTGAACTGAATGCAGCAAGAAAAAGGCAAACTGTGATAAGATGGACTTGTAAAATCCAAGACACTTTCTGACTTTACAATTATTTCTTGATTCTAGTTTTCATAAAATATATAGCATTGAAGAACGTCATTCATTTTCAGGATAATAATATATGTGCTAATCTTGGTGCTAAACACTTAATTTTAGCCATATTTTTATTTTTATTAAACTGGATGTGATTGTGCAGTCTTGAACTTCTGTGAAGTACCTAACATGCAAAATGCTTGGCTTAGCCAACAGCAACAGAAGATGACACTTGAAAACAGCTTTTCTTTCGTTAAAACGCTGTTGTTGTTTACTTCAATGAATAATGTGTTTGTCTTACTAGGAATTATATGTTTAAAAATATAATAATTTTATTTACTTCAGTTTATTAGGTGTGGATAAATTGTTCTCCTATGCCATCAGTGAATGGCTAAATGATATAAAGAAAAACCAGCTACCAGGAATTTTGGGAGGAGTAGGGCCCATGCATTCCCTAGTGCAGTTAGGTAAGTTAATTCTTATTTCCGTTAAGACACATAGGGCATTTTCTTAAAAACCAAACAAAATTAGGGACTGTAGTGACAGGACAAGGGGTAACGGGTTCAAGGGGTAACAGGAGAGGTTTAGGTTGGATATAAGGAAGAAATTCTTTCCTCTTAGGGTGCTGAGGCACTGGAATAGGTTGCTCAACGAAGCTGTGAGTGCTCCATCCCTGGCAGTGTTCAAGGCCGGGTTGGATGAAGCCTTGGGTGGCATGGTTTAGTGTGAGGTGTCCCTGCTTATGGCAGGGGGGTTGGAACTGGATGATCTTAAGGTCCTTTCCAACCTGAACTATTCTGTGATCTGACAAACCTGCAACATGCACAGTGTTGATACTTGTTTTCACTTCTCTCACGTTCTCTCAAGGCAATCTGATTGTCTAAGAGAGCTTTCTAACTATGGTGTTATGTCTTCATTTTCAGTCCAAGGTCTGAAAGACTTGGTGTGGTTACCAATAGAGCAGTACCGAAAGGATGGCCGTATTGTAAGAGGCTTTCAAAGAGGAGCAGCTTCTTTTGGCACTTCCACTGCAATGGCAGCACTGGAGCTAACAAACAGAATGGTTCAGACTATACAGGTATAGTGTGTTACTTCTGGAGTTAAGACATAAGTTGAGAAGCATTGCTAGTAAGTGGTCTATACTAAGCTAGTATCTTAATGCTGTATATTTAAGGTTGCGAACATATCTTTTAAACAAAAGAAAATAGAAAAGCTTGCAGCAGTCTGCGAGGTGAGAGCTATGACATCAGTGGTTAGAGATGGTGTTAAAATATTGCTGAACATCCAGGTTGTTACATGTTTCTTAATGTCTTTATTGCAGTGTACAGTTTGATACTAAAATACTCATCTGCACTAAAAAAAGTAACTGATGCAGAGAAAGATGATCTCTTCACACACATGCATTGTACAGTAACAGATTTTTAACTGTTTTTAAAGTATCAGCTTATCTGTACTTACTTAAAAAATGCCAAACCAACCAACCAAAAAAAAAGTGTCTCAAAACCAATATTGATTGTGTTAATGTACACAGAAGTCTATCAGGCTTTCTGGATTTAACCCCAAAGTAATCATGGATTAAAGTGGTAAGAAATTTCTGTTCCTTAATGTAAAATACATAATGAAATTACACTTTTATCACCCAGTTTTGCAAAAATGTTATATGCGGCTAAACCTGAGCATCTGTAGTAAAAAACCCCAGTGTTGTTATTCAAATGGGTGGAGTTAAGTGTATGCTTGTGTGTTTATTTGGAAACATACTGTTGATCAAGTATTTCACTTTCTGTCTTGAGCATTTTGTGCAGAGCAGAAGATGCCTTTGAAGGAATAGCAATTAGGGTGGAACTTTTATAGTTACAGCTGTAGCCATTGCAGAATTTGTTTTCAAAACCTTAATCTGATGTAAATTAATGTTATTTGTGGAATTAGAACTCTTTTTATTTCAATTATGTCACCCTATTAGTGGTATAAATTTGTGATTTGATTCAGTAAGGTTTATATATTTTGCATTTGCTCCTGATCTTCAGGCAGCTGCAGAAACTGCATATGACATGGTATCACCAGGGCCTACCTTTATTGAAGCAAAAAAGATCAAACGGTTCCATCCCCATCGTCTAGCTCATCAGCCAGTAGACCTACGAGAAGGTGTAGCCAAAGCATACAGTGTAGTAAAAGAGGTGAGTGCAAAAGTAATTTTTCTTAACCAAACTGAAAAGTTATTTTCTAAGACAGCCAATAAAATATTGGTATTGGCTTAAGTTCAGCTAATGAAGAAGGGGATGTAAATTTTGAATAAGACTCTTCATCAGTAATCTTAAACCAACAGAAACCTTGCCTGGAAAATTCAGAGAAGGAAAAATAAGTTCAGAAGTGTGAACAGGATTTCATTGTTCTACATTTGTGAGGATTTAGTTATTCTGAGACATGAAAACCTGATTTCCCATCCCGTGTCATCTCTCTCCCCTTCCTTCCCCCTTATCTCTGTCCCCTTCCCCTTTTCCTGTTAATCTGGAGTTAAGAAGTTTAAGCATAATGCTGGATTTCAAAACGAGTGAAAGCTCTTCTTACTATTACAGTGTATAACAACTAGAATGCCGACCTGGTTTTATTGTACTTTTGGTGTTGTATTTCAGTTAGTTGTACCTAATAGCATTCTAGGAAATTGGGTCTCAACTGGGGGGGTTTCAGTGAATTCGGTCAGTTTTTAGTAGATCACAGTACCCAATAGTTTCCTCACTTAATGCACAAGAAACACCACCAGAAGTTACATGAAATCTTTTCATAATAATTCATAGTAGTGTTATTATGCTGCATTAGAAAAACTTTGTGTTAGTATAATTGCACTACAGTTGTAATACAAGCAACAAAGAAGGTAAATGCTGAGCAGTTTTAAGTTTCCCTTAAAATTAGGAGTAGTTTCTTTTTCACTGTAAACAATTTCTGTTAATTTCTTAAAGGGGATTACAGACACAGCCCAAACCATCTATGAAACTGCTGCTCGTGAGCATGAAAACAGAGGAGTAACTGGAGCAGTAGGAGGAGTCCTCCGCCAAATTCCACCAACCGTGGTGAAACCTTTCATTGTCGCAACAGAGGCAACCTCAAATGTTCTAGGTGGAATGAGAAACCAGATCAGGCCAGATGTGCGTCAAGAAGAGTCTCAGAAGTGGCGCCTTGGGGAGGATTGAGATGACAAATCTGGCTCAGCAGGTAGCAAAGCTGGAAATGCAGAACACTGTCCCATTGGCAGTGTTAGATGGAGCTCACTTTGTTTTGTCATGCTCATCTCAGGAACAAATGAGGTTTTCAACTACTGTTAGCAAAACATCCAACCAAAAGCGTTTATGAAGTGGAAAGCGAATTGATACTTGCTTATACTGTGTGTTAACCAATACATTTGGTAGATAGTGCCAACATAGTGAAGCATGCGCTGCCAGCTCAGACACATACTTGCTCTATTCCGTTTACCATATTTTTCTTGGTAGATTTAACATCTGAAGCAGCAGGCTATGTGGTGAAACTGAGTATACTTTAAAGATGATGTCAGAGCATAGTCAAAGAACTGTCTTTGATGCTTTTTACTGACTAAAGGATAAAAGCTTTCATTTTGGACATGAAACATGAAAGCTATGTAATATGGAAGCAGATAATATTGTTTAGTGTTCATAAGCATTGCTTTTAGCGTGGCACTTACAGCAGTGTTGATACATCTATGAACAGGATTTGTTCCTAAATATGAAATGCCTACTTTTGTGGGTCTTTGAAGAACCTGAATGTTGCAGAAACGTTCTGTTGTGTTGCACTTTAAAAGATACGGCCTGTATATTGTGCTTTTTTTATAGTGTGAATAAAATGTAATGTGCATTATCCTTTATGTGATTTAGAAGCTTATAAAAATTACTGAAAAGAGCATCATATGATGATGATCCCACAGAAAAGTGTCTTAAATTTGTTTAAACTCATGTTAAAACACTTGTTTTCTGTTACACTAATTACAATGCTAAAAATAACTACTCTTCAGGAAAACAGCAGTTCAGTATTACTGTGGCCAACCGTTCTTTGTAAGAATGAGACATCCTAAGTAAAGTCAAACCAAATTATTTCATAGTTAAAATTCTACACAGACTTTATTTTAGTAATCTGCTTTTCAAGTTCGTCTTGTTGCAAAGTTGCTGCTCTCACAAGCTGATTTAAATCGTGCATCATGAGTTCTTTGACAATGAGTATTTGGGGTCATTTAATTTGACAGAAGATACAAACTTTTGAAATCAAGGTTGGTACTGACAGTATTTACAGTTTAATAGCTGACCAGAGTCTCCACAGAGCTTTATTAAGCAACTTGACATTATGCCATTTCTGAGCAGTTAAAAGGCTGTGCAGAAATAAAGTTTTTTGGTTGTTTTTTTTTCCTGGTATTGGCAAAAACCGGAGGATAAAAAGTAAGAACTGCTCTGAATAGGCAAATACTAATTCTGAATTTCAGCAGCTTAACACTTCCAGTGGCTTTGTCATAATCCTGTGCTTGTCTTAAATGGAGATTCTGTAAATAGATGCTTCCTGGAAAATCTCCACTGAAAGAGATATCAGATGCTCTTGATCAGAATTCAGTTTCTATGGGTGATGAGGAAGCAGTTCCCTCTTTTAATACCTGCTACTAGCAAAAATTTTGCTGCTGGGCCTTACAGGACAAATAGGAGTCCATGAAGGAAAGTAGTTACTGCTTGATCATCCTGATACTACACTAAGCTATTCCTGAATGCCAGAGAATCTGGCTGGAAGGTAAATGATTTGAAAATGTCCCCTCTGCTGGGAAAACTTCTTCAGTTGGCTTGATTATTTCTTATGAAACAAAACTCCGGTTACAAACAAATTCTGGCACTGGGTGACAAGGGATATTAGAGCTTTTTTTATTTCATTGTTTTTCTTTCCATTTACTGGAATCGTTGAAGTTGTGGTACACTTTGAGGCCTTGGTAACTTAAACAACTTGTAAGCAGGAGATGCTTTTGAGAGGACAAATACCTGCTGATTTAATGGCACCAGTTATTTTTCTGATGTAAAAATACTTGCTGCAGTTCATACTTTTGTCCAGTAATTAGAGAGCTCTGCATTAGGGAGAGGTCACAGTACTGAGCATTTTGCACGGGAATAAGTTCCAGGTTTGCAGTTTGGCACCGCCTGAATGCCTTCACAAGAAATGGCTGTGAGTCAATGCAAGTAAGTAGCAGTGCATCATTTTCATTTGCAGTTACTGTACTGTGTCATTTTGGCTGGTCCAGTTTATCTAGTTAATTGAAGTATACTGTAATAGGAAGAATTGCATACTTCCTTTTTTACCTTGCTGAAAAGGAGCTGTTGCATTTCAGTGTTCATTTCATTTTCAGTTCTGCCATTCTCTGGTTGTACTGCAATGCAGTTGGAATATATTTTTATAGGAGGGCATGCTGTCAAGGTAAAACACTTTTAAAGAGTGTCTGTCATTGTCAGCAATACATATTGTACAAAACAATTAAACTTCACTTTTCACTGTGTAAATGCTTGCATTTACTGCTTGCACTTTATGGAGCCTTTTCAGTGAAACTGATTCACATTTTTCCCAACATTTTTACCAGCAGTTTCTTCATTTTTGATGTATATTCTGCATTGTTTTTTAGTTGTGACATGACCATGCAGTGTATGAAATGTTTAAAAAACCCCAAAAACCAAGCCTCCAAAACTCACCGAACCAGCCTTCACATTTTAGAAACTTGGTTTCTAAATATGTCTTGTATGGAGTGGCTTGTGTTTTAAATCAAAATATATATATCATGTGAAAAGGGGTTCATCGGATGCTCTGCTCAATACTCTTAAGAGTTTTCAAGCACTTAAAAAATACCCAACATGAGATTTGACTCTGGATATATTTCCTGGAAATCGAAGCCTATGGATACATTACTGTATTGTCTCTGAGCACGAGGAGAGCTGCAAAAATATCCTTGTACTTGAGTTTTCCACTGAAATCAGTTGCTATAGATATTAGCATTTTTCATGTCTGTAGTGAGTGTGAACTGGCACAGTCTGTGTTTATGTTCAGATTCTCCAGTGTTGAACTGACTAACACTACTGCTACTACCACTACTTACTCCAATACTCTACTGATAGACAGAACTGTTATCCTGGGGTTTCTTAAGTATCCTGGCAGTTCATATAGTGCATTAATGAATGCCTTAAGGAAAGTCGCTGAAGAAAGGCAGCTGTGTTTCTGAAAAATCTGAACAGACCCTATGCTGTATAAGAAACTTAGCATTGACTGACAGTAGCACTCACCACATCCATGTACAGGCAGTTTCCATTTTCTTCCCAGTATCTATTGACAGTCCCTAAATACTGTGGCTTTTTAGCAGTGTGAGTACCCTGGGCATACTTGCCTAATGATAAGCATTCAGTCACTGCAGAGTTCACATGTAGTTAAGGGATGTGTCTGGATTAGTATTCGTCTTAAGTGGTTGACTATGAACATAGATGGCTTGCTGGCATTGCCAGTTGTTTGAGTTGCCAAGAAAAGCTTCTTTATAAACCAAAGCATTGTTAAATGGTTATGAACAAGACACTTTTACTGAACGTGATGCATATACCTGCAGATGTGATACTAATTCTACTTTAAATATTGACATGTATGCATTTTGTAAATCAGTGGAATCCAAGAATTTGTTTAGAGTCATTAAATCCTTCTAAACATTTTAAATACTCTAAATCTCACAGCAGTGTAAGTGTTGTCAGACAAGGTGTGGGAATTTATGTCAATTTGGTTCCCTAGTGTGGCTATTTCTCTCAGTCTCCAGGCATCATGAATTATGCTTCTGACAACTGTTTTAAGTTGCTCTATATGCTGAATCCTGTTTACAATTAAAAAATTAAAACCTACAAATGAAGTACATAAATACTCATCATTTGTACTGGATTTCTTAATGGTAAGGTAGCTCGGGCTGAAACACAGCAATTTGTGTATATGTTTGTTTATGGTTTTTGCATTTTTGCTTTTATAGTAGTTTTCTGTATTGTTTGTATATAGTTGGCTAGTGTAAAGGATATAACCTCATAAAATAGAAACTACTGTTGAAGGGAATTGACTATTTCAACTTGAGGTTTTTTTGCTTAAAGTTCTTGACCCCTCAGTCTGTCTTTGAGATTTTCGACCATAATATATATGGCACCAAGAGTGTATATTCTAGCTTTTTAAAATGCTGGAAGGCCTAAGTGCAAAGAGGTTGTCCTGTTAAATATGTTTAATGAAAAAAAAAAAAACCCTCAAATTTGTAACAGTACAGAAATAAATACCTTAATTTTTTCTTTGAGTTGTTTTTCTCTACCTGTGAATATAACTAATACAGAAAACAGGTTCCCAAAATAACAGAGTTCACTGTTAAAACCTTTTACCTACCTGGCTATACAGCTGAATCCGTTTTATACTGAGAGGGAAAAAAAAAGAGAATTACCCAGAGGTCAAAAGCTAAGGAATAAATTAATGTGGCTGCTACAGATTTAACCCACCTCTATTGTGCATTAACCAAGTGCTCATTAGCTGTATGGTCACATGCTGTGTTCCCCAAAGGTCCATTGCCACATTTAGTTACTGAGCACGTACTTAGCTCCATACTCAGTGATGATATTACAGGTTTATTAGCTTCCAAGCCCTGTGAAGAATGCAAAATAATTAATTCTCTCAGGATGTATGTATGATGTCCACGTCACAGGCATTTAGTTACAAGAATCTGAAAAGACATCTTAGATGGGTGAGTACTCTGTAATATTAAATACTGGGGGCAATGCAGATCCCTAAATAATGAGACATGTGACAAGTGTAAATGATTTTCTGCTGTGTTTTGTAATGTTCTTATAGCTTAAGAAAAGAAAAACAAAAGTTGCTGTGTAATGACTGGGTAACTATTCTGTCCAACAGGAACCCTTCACTGAGCCCCCCCGGTGCAGCTCCTCCTCTCTTCCCATTCTTAAGCAAGGGATGTGGATTAACTTTCAGTATTAAAGGCTTTTCTTTGGTTCTTTTTTTTCCCTCTCCAAGTAAGTTCTGTATAAGTAAAATAAGGCATAATGAGGGGATTTTGTCTGTAAGCAAGGTGAACAAGCTGCTGCTCAGCTTTTCTAAACATCGCTGATAACAAATGATCAAGGATTCATAAACAAGCACTGTGCTGTGCTGAGGGGAAATGTGCACCACAGAGGATAAATAAGGAACAGCTTGGAATTTCCTGGGATCATCCCAGGAAAGTATGAGGAAATAGGAATTTATTTCACTTGTTACCAGTGTTTCCTTTCATAGATCAAAAGAGAGAAAATTGTGAACTCTGATATGCAGTTTGTGCTTCCCTGGGTTTTTGAGTCATCTGTCACTTGTAAGAAGTTAACTGTATAAAAATTACTAGTGTGCGTTTGTGGTTCCCTCATTTTCAGTGCCATCATTCAGGTTTGTATCTGCATGGCCAGGATACCAGGCTTCATTTTTGCTCCAGATGATACAGGATGGCACAAGCTGGAATCACAACTCAAGGGAAGTGGCAGAGCAATTTCTCTACTCAATACTAAGGCGTAACAAGGGTACTCCTGATGTCTCCAGGTTAGTCCCAAGAGCAGAAGGGACAGACTAAGAACCTTCTAAATGTGATACTAGTAGATTAGGTTGTTTCGGTTTGTTTTTTGGTTGGGTTGTTGGTTTTTTCCTCTGTCAAGTCATGTTCCTAGCAAATAGTGTTTTAAGACATCTGGTATTATCAGAGATTTAAAAAGACTTCATAAAGCTGCCTTTTGATAAACTGAGGCTTCAGGCTGGTTTGCTCTGAAGTAGTGATTAGATGAAAGCAGAATTTATTGAAAGGTAACAGTGAAGTATTTACAGCCTCCCAGTTTAAGCTCCCCTAGATGTTTGCTATGAGGGTTTATGAGATAGTTGCAGTTAGTATAATTCTGTCTCAGGTTCTCATTTGTGTATGTGATTACTTGCTCTCTTGTTGATTTCATTCTGTGACCATAAAATCAGCTAGGTTGGAAAGGATTTTTTAAGATCAAGTCCAACCTTTACTGTAATATGAGCATGAGTGTTAAACTTGGCTCTTACAGTCCAGGAGTGGAAGGAAGCCTCCAGGAAGAAGAGATGTGTACCTGTATGAACAGGAGAAAAGTTACTTTAGTTTCGGGCGTATGGACTACCTGTGCATCAGCACAAAACTCCATAAAATGGGGCTTGGTCCATTGCAGCTCATAGGCACAGATGTGAAATAGGTAGCAGCTATCTTGATTAGAAAGCTTTAACATTTACCTATAGACTTTAACACTTGGCAGTTGTTTGGTACTGGAGATTTGCTGGTGGCTCTGACAGCTCTGCGAATCTAACAGGACTTTATCCTACTTTCACCTCTGCTGTCTGTTCAATTTGAGAACACTTCCTACTCCAGGTACAACACAGGGAGGCTTATACCTGTTTGGAGGTGAAAGGAGTTGTGTGTCTGAGGGTGTTTGACAGTCCTGTGCTGTTCTTTGTAAAAGTGGCAGATGCAGGCATGGTGTGCTGAACCACAAAAGAAGAAAAGCTGGAGGGTGTGCTGTGAGAGTGTCTATAGGACCGGAGCGTGGGAATTAGGAATAGGAATAGGTAATAGGAAAGCAAAGTATGATAGAAGTGGATGGAAATAGTAGTGCTCAACTGGCTAAACACTTCTTTTATTACAGATGCAAGTTTTTAGGAAATAGAGTTCCTGGTATCATTTATTTCTTTAGTAGTGTTTTAACAGATCTGAAATGTTTCCTGGAATTACTCAATAAAATAAAATGCTTCACCATCACTATGGCCTGTACCTCTGTACTCTGTGTCTTTTAGACACTAAAGGTACTTATTTTGAGCAAGAGGCTTCCAGTGATGCGCTTTGAGTTCTGTTTTCTCTTGGCCTTTCAGAGCTATTTAGTACCTTGCTGTAATGGTCGCTGCTCTTCTTTTCCATGTCTCTTTTACCTCTGACTGCTTGCTTTCCTCAGAACAGTCAACAGGCCAAACTCAGAAGGCGGAAATCATAGAATCAGCTGGCTTGGCAAAGACCTTCAAGGTCATCGAGTCCAGCTGTTACCCCAGGACTGCCAAGTCCACCAATAAACCGTGTCACTGGGCTTTATCTGTATGGTTTTTGAACACTCCCATGGATGGTGATTCCACTATTTCCCTGGGCAACCTGTTCCAATGCCTGACCACCCTCTCGGTGAAGAAATTTTTCCTAGTACCCAATCTTAACACCCCCTGGTGCAGCTTGAGGGACCGATTATACTAATTCCATTGGATGCAAATCCTCTTACTTGATAACTGAATTTAATTCACACCACCCAAAAGTATTGTCACAGATCATGGTTTTCTACTTTACTGTTTTTCTTTCCTAAGAGCTGTAACTTAATACCCCTTTTTCCTTTTCCTGACCAGAGGTGATGCCTCTGAATGAATTTGTTAATTCAAGCAAGTTTCACAATTCATTCCAGCAGGAAAAAGGCCTCCCAAGTTTGAGAACAACATGGGATTGTAACCTGGGACCTGGCAGTGACAGGAGGCAATTAAAAAAGGAGGGTGTCCCACTACATTAACCATTAATACTTCTGTGTCATTGCCCGAAGCCTCTCGCATCATTTAATGCAAAGATCCACACTGATGTTGAAAGGTTTTCAAATGCAATTTTCATCACAGCCATCTTTCCTTGCTGTCCTCAGCCTGAATTTTTACTATGCTGCTTCCTATTAGGCATGAAACCCCAAGAATAGTTTTAAACAGATATTTCTGAAGATGCAGAAGACGACAGTAAGGATGATGAATGAAGATGAGCAGTGTTTTTATTTCATCCACCCCTGAGCTTTGCTGGTAAGTGCCCTTGTGTCTGAATTACTCGGTCAGTACTGCTACCCCGGAGGCAATCACTTGAATTTAAGCTTGCCATGCAAACAGAAGAAAGAAAAAGTAGATTAACATTGAAGACTTGACTTGGTTTTCTTTGTCAATACTTGTTTTAGGGGTAGCTATCCAAACAGGTCCATTGGAGCCCTCTTCATGTTGCTGAGTAAGTACGAGTTGTTGCTTTTGCAAAGCTTACCTCTCCAGTGAAGTTAATATAGGGAAAGGATAGAAAAGTGAGTTCATCTGCCCAAACAGAAATTGCAGAGCTGAGGAGGAAGCTGTGGGTATAGATGCCCAGCCCTCCTGAAGAAGAATGGAGATGTTTGTTTCTGAAACACAGACAGTGTCTTTCCCTGTGGGTGGGAAAACGGGGCCTTTCTGAGCTTCCCATGTGTTTGGGAATACCAGCCCTGACTGCTCACTGCAACAGGTCTAAGGCCAGGGCCATCAGGTGCAGGGACTGACAAGCACACAGTTCCTTTTCTTTCTGTAATGTATCAGTATCACTCCCTTTTCTTTTCTAAGGAGATATTTTTTCAGCCCATTTGTGATGTAAATTGGGGAAGGTCTAAACTGTCAGAGAAAGCTAAGCAAACAGCATCTCAGTACACCTTGTTCTTACTGTAAAATCCCATTTGGAGGAATGCTTTCTCCTGTTTTTTTCTATTCTTGCTTAAAAAATATATGTGTGTGTATATATATATATATAAATATATATAACTCTAGTTTTCCCCCGCCTTTTGCATGACTTCTGCATGGCATAGGAAAATAAACACCCTGGGCTCAGCTTGCTGCAAGGTGCTGTGAAGTTGGGACTCTGACTCTGCACAGCTGTCCCTGGAGGCAGGTTGAAGGCTGCTCATACCTTTTCCTGTGCTCTCAGCTGCTGAAAAAGCCTCTGAAAGCACATAGCAGAACTGAAAAAATGAAACTGTCCCTGTCTATTTGTGGCAAGGGTAAAGTGAGAGTTTGAGGAGAACTGGAAGAGAAGACTCCTTCAAATTCTTTACTGTGAAAATCAAAGGACCTGCTTAGAGTAAGGCACATAACTGGGAGCGTTTGACAGTTTTCTTGGTCTCCAGGGGATCTTCCACATGACTGAGTCTGTTTTGCTGAAAGCTGTTTCCCTCTTCAGATCACTTTCCTGTTTCAGATCAAGTCCAGTCTGTTAGGTTCCATGCAGCAAGAATTTACATTCCTCAGACATTCAAAATCCTGAATTTCTCTAGGAAGTGTTTCCAGAAATGCCAGCTGTCACTATAATGCAAAAAAAGATTGAAATGTATTTCCAGAATAACTCTTGCTTACAAAAAACTGGCCACTAATATTGTCTCCTCTAAATCAAACTTCATCCTGTGTATCTAATGCGGGTTAGAAAAGAACTGTTTAAAGGCCAGTGTGCGCTTGCAGCCCAGAAAACAACCGTATCCTGGGCTGCATCCAAAGGAGCGTGACCAGCAGGTCCAAGGAGGGGATCCTGCTCCTCTACTCTGCTCTCGTGAGACCTCACCTGGAGCATTGTGTGCAGTTCTGGTGTCCTCAACATCAAAAGGACATGGAGCTGTTGGAACAAGGCCAGAGGAGGCCACGAGGATGATCAGGGACTGGAGCATCTCCCATACAAAGACAGGCTGGGAAAGTTGGGGCTCTTTAGCCTGGAGAAGGCTGTGTGGAGACCTCATAGCAACTTCCGGTATCTAAAGGGGGTCTATAGGGATGCTGGGGAGGGACTCTTCTTTAGGGACAGCAGTGACAGGACAAGGGGGAATGGGTTCAAACTTAAACAGGAGAGGTTTAGATTGGATCTAAGGAAGAAATTCTTTGCTGTGAGGGTGCTGAGGCACTGGAATGGGTTGGCCAGGGAGGTTGTGAGTGCTCCATCCCTGGCAGTGTTCAAGGCCAGGTTGGATGAAGCCTTGGGTGGCATGGTTTAGTGTGAGGTGTCCCTGCTTATGGCAGGGGGATTGGAAGTGGATGATCTTAAGGTCCTTTCCAACCCAAACTATTCTATGATTTTCCCTGGAAAAAAATTACATGTTTATATGTATTGTAATTGTGACTATGATAGTCCAGGAAGTCAAGATGTATATGAAAGAGCAATAGACATTGCACTTTCTGCAATTAAAAGAACATGTTTTATAAGATTTAGCATTAATTTCCCCAAATTTTCTCATTTGCAGAGGGGAAGTTTCTAGTTGTTGAGAATGAAATGCTAGGGTTAAGCCTTCAGTAAAAAAACAACCATACTGGCAAGCAGTACTAACAAGAAAGTCGATGCTACAGAAGAAAACTGTCTTGATATTAGCTATAGGCACTCACAGAGACCAGGGAAAGTCACAGCAAATTAAGTGGTGCTGCTTTGCAAACCATCCACAACTGAAGTCATGCATCTTAATATAACCTAGGCCACTTTAATTACTAGCAGTACATTAGCTCCTCTTTCAACAGAGAAGATGATTAAAGGCTATAGCTATATGTATTGTTTTGAATGAAAAGATTCTGTAAACTGCATTAAGAATATTTGAAAATGGAAAAATTATATTACAGTTAAATAACTTGAATCATGAGAGTATAGTGCAATAGTAATGTTAGAAGACATTATTCTGTCTGTTAATGGAACACATCAGCATGATGCTTTTTAGCTGCATGACTCCCATTCATACAGTGTGATGCTGCTAAAAAGCCTGTGTACCATTTGGACAGTTCAGGACATGCTTTCCCTTAGCAAATTCAGTTCCAGCCATGAAGGGAAGATGATGGAAATGTTTCTCACTACCAGCCTGCAGTAGATAAAGAACCATGTCAGAATTGAGTCCTGCACTGAAATGCCTTTGCTAAAAAGACATTACAGCAAGTTTATGTTCTCTATGGGTTGTGGGGTTTTACTCAGTTCTTGATTTGGAAGATTTTGTAGTTAATTTTTATCTAGCAATTGAGCAAATGGTGGGGGGGGGGGGGTTTGGGTTGGTTTTTTTGGGTGTTTTTTTTTTTACTTGTATGATATTTTTGTAGGTCTTGCTTTTCTTCTGGAATCAAATGTGCTTCCCCATGTCTACAACCTGTAAAACCCTGTTAACAATGAGGCATTTAAACACTTGGCATTGGTGACAAAACGGTTATCTCCAGAAAAAATATGATTTCTAATAAACAGACAGGATTCGTGGGATAAGGAGTTTCTTATTTCCATGCATTTCTTATGAAATTATAGTCTTTTTATATGCATTTATATACAGCTTAAGCTGTACTTCTCCACTCTTTTCAGCAGCTACTCTATCTGTGTCCTGCTCTGCTTCCTAAGCTGTGCCAGGATACTTGGTTTTGGTGTTGTGATACACAGTGAATTAGGATAGGAACTGGATAATTAATGGTTTGCTGTTATTTAATCTGGATCACTTCACTGACTCAGTTCATCACACACCTACAGATCCAGCTGTCCTGACTCAGCTAAAGGAGACAGAACAAACGAGGGGAAGAGGAATCTCTCTGGCACAGAACAAACCAGAGTTCTTGAAAGAAATCTATGGGGAACTGTGGCCACAGCAGAGCTGCCTTTATCTCTTCATTCACTCTCTGGGAGAAAGTACAGAGAACTTTCTGTCTCGTAAACACTGCCTACGAGCACTTCTAACTGTTGTCACCTGTCATACTAAGATGTGACTTACTGCTTTTGGAAATACATTTTGATATCTGCTTATCAAACTCACTGTCAAAGGTACGTTCTCTGCTAAGTAAAACACAGGTAAGAAATCTCTTTTCTGCCTTTTCTTCTCTTTTTAAGTAGTGGAAGAGCTCTCACTATCTCACTGGTCTTTAATTGTGAGGTTTACTAAGTCAACACTGATATGCATAATGTGTTAACTTGCGATGTGTTACAGTATGTGAATTGGCTTTGACAAAAATGATGCAAGATTTCAGCTTTGTTTTTGTGGGTTTTTTGTTGTTGGTTTTTTGGTTTTGTTTTGTTTGGTTTTGGGTTTTTTTTTAATATTAATATTAATATTAATTTAGTAGAAACCCCCCTTGATAGCATCTTCAAACATCACTTTCTGTTCTGCCTGCATCTCCATTTGTGCTGGGACAAATAACACTGTACTATGTTGGTGATACAATACTGGTTCAGTTTTTATGCCAACTGTGATACTAGTTTAATTGGTCTAAATGTCAGATTCTGTTAGGAGCTTAGAGGATTCTGTGGACTCTGGCAAAGACTCAGTAACATTAAAATAACAGTATTTGTACAGAGCTGGCCTTACCATTCTTTACCTACACCACATGTAACTCAGTGCATTTTATATGCTACAGTTATTTCTACGTGGTTAAAAAGATCAAGTTTTTAAGTATCCATAAAGCATGACTGTGAAAAGAAACTCTTGGATCTTAACTGTCATTCAGCGTAACAGATGATCTGATGAAGCTATTTGTAAACCCATGCAGAATTGCACTGGCAGCGTGGTAAAGGGACAAGGGAAAACTCTGTTGCAGTGGCTTGTAGCTGGAACTGAAGTTTTCCAGAAAAGCAGTAATTAAGTTCTACCAGGAGAGGCTGCTCAGGAACTGTTTCTTGGCCATACAGATGTGCCCAGAAGGAAAACCCAGCTGGGCTGCAGCTCTGCTGCTGTCAGATGTTTGTCTGTGCCCCCCTAATTGTTGGAAAGGTTCCTTTTCCTTTTGTGTGTGTGCATGAGATCTCTTCAAGCCTTTTATGATATTCTGACTTATCAGTCATAAGCCAGAGTCTTTCACTCAGTAGTGTCAGTGGGCCTCAGGTTCTTGAAGGGTTTAGTTCTTTATGTCTCTACTTCAGCTTTAATATAACTCAGTATTAAAGTAATAATTTTCATTAGTATTATTATTAAACAATATGGCAGTAATAAAAACCTTTTCATACCATTGTGGCTTTTCTTACTGTACTGATGAGTGACTTACAGTTTTGGCAGATAAGAAGAGAATATGACAATTCACAGTATTGCAGTCCTCCGGAAACATCCCATGCCAACTTCTCCCATTCCATCCTACCCAAGGACCAGAGCTTACCATGATCTTGAAGCAATCAAGGCAAAGCTGCCTTGGACAGTTATAGCAGTCTTTGAAACGCTGTCAGGCAGACTTCTTGGCTTACAGCCTTCACTCTGACATTTTAATTCGAGCTCCAAAGCAACCAAAGTCTCCTTGACAGCCAGCCACACCACAGCTTGGCCCATATCAGCTGAGCTGTCTGCACACTTGCCATTCAGTGATGTTGAACATGACTGCAGCCAGCTCCGACCAAAGTAAGCACATTTCCTCAGCCACCAAGAAGCACATGGATGGAGTTAAACCATCGTCATCCTCTTCTTTGGTAAAGGGGTTCTAGCTGTGCTCTTCGAGGCAGAATAACTTTGCTATTCTTGAGCAATTGCCTGGGATGGTGTCTTCTGGGTACTCTTTGGTTTATGGTCCCAGGCAGCCAGCTGTGGCTCCCTTTGGTGTGTCGGGTCAACTGGAGTAGGACATATAGCTTCTGGGGAGCTAATGGAGACTGAGAAAGCTGGTTCCTAAGGAGGCTATGTGAGGGTCTGGGTTTACTCAAGGACTGGTCAGATGGAATAGAGAGATGTGGGTATTAGTGGGAGAGTGAAGGAGGAGGGGATGGACGTCAGTAGTGTTTTTTAGCACCTGCTGAACAAAGCCTGTGTCATTTGATGACCTTTGTCTTCACTTGGGTCTCAGAGCGGGCCCGTAGCTCTCTAGTTTGTCCTACTCTGCTGCAGCTGTACCCAACACATATTGCTTCCCAGTCACGCTTACCTCTGCCGTGTCCTTGGATGATACTCAGATCTGAATCCGTGGATTTGTGCTCCCCCTGAGGGAGTCCTTTCATCAAGTAGCAGTGATGGGAATTCACTGTGCCCAGGTTCTGGGTTGCAGGCATCCTGCTGAGAGCAGACTGGTCCAGAGGGAGTGATGGCAGCTGGTTTTGAGGGTGACTGTCTTGTGAACCTATGGACAACATTCATGACTGAGCAGGGAATTGGATCCTGATTGCTGGAGTCAGAGGTGCCAAAACATCAGGAAAAAGTGGTAGTAACAAGCCCAGGCTCTGAGTATGTGCAGGTTTAGTGGTTGCTGTTCATCCACACACAGCAGGAAGAAGTTTGAGTGACCAAGGTATTAAACTTACAAACACACTTTTGAGAGGAGATGATCTTGATTTACACTGACAAAGCTTCTAAGGTAGAGGAGTCCTGGGTGTCCATATGCCGTGAGTTACAAGTGAGACTGTTCTGTTCATTCACTGTCTTTAATGAATGCAAGCAAGAAGAACATGAAAATGATAAAGAGAAAATGCAATTTGTACCACTGGGGGTCTGGGTCTGCTGCTTTCAAAACTTCTAAGATAGATAGAATGTGCATCAACCTCTAACTTAATAGGAAAAGGATGTAGCTTTCATCCTTTCATATTCTCTTACTTAGCTATAGCACTGTTATGTTTTGTTCTGGGTTTTGTTTGATTGGGTTTTTTTCTTTTTACCTTGTGGACCTTTTCTCTCCTGGCCGAATCACTCTTTGGCTGCAAGACTCCTGTTTATTGTTCTCTGTGATTGCTCCTGCTTGAGCCAAGACTAAGCACAAAATATGGAAGCTTATGCTTCAATTCTTTTACTCTCAAATGTTTCCTGCAGAAAATCAATGTTTTTGTCTATAAACTTGTACTCTGTAAGTGTGTTAAAGATACAGGCCTGAGAGACCTCTCACTTCCCTTCAGCTGCAGGGCTGAGGTTAAGGCTGTGTCTAACAACAGCTTTCTTCCCCATTTCCAAACCGTGCCTTGATCTCTATCTATGTCACCTGTAAAAGCTTTCACCTTTGTTAAAATGTGAGTCTAGGACACAGCTTCTGGCCATCCAAGAGTACTGGGTCAGCATTCAGATCAAGGCTTGCAGTTCATACAGTGTTGTATGGATGCCAAAATTAGCTGGGGTGCTGGCATCTCCTGAGCTCACCTGATTCACATGAAAGTCAGTCAAATGGCTACCACCATCCTTCATCTTGGGGAGTGAAAATGCTTGTTGTGAGTGGCTTCACACCAAGTGAATTCATGTTTTGTGTCCATCTTGTAGCTCTGAGTTTTGCACATCATTGTTTTGGAATCATATCCATATCTATTTGCAGGACTTGTCAGCAACCACAGCAGAAATGGAACAGAAGTCAGTTGTTAGTGTTGTTCTCTCACTGCTTCATGGTTCCAGAGCTCCTACCCTATGGTCTATGTATCTATTTATATAAACACTGGCAATTCTAAAGGCATAACTGGACTTTCCTCATCAGACAGACTTTGGAATAATTCTGGGTCAAGTTAAGGCAGGAGACAGAGTAATTTCTGCTCTGAGAGTTGTTCGTACATAGGAAATACAGCAGCTAAGGGCTCGGGGAGTGATGAGCATGGTGTTTGAAACAGCCAGCATCCAGCTCTGTGCTGACAAGCACTACATCCTTGGTCGTTGCCACAGAGATCGTGGAATCTCCTCCTCTGGAAATAAAGAAACCTGATTACCTGGCCCTGAGCAAAGTGGGGTACCTGACTTGTCTGAGCTGGGGGATCAGAGCAGGCGATGACATGGGAATGGACCTCCTGGTAAATGATTTTATGATTCTGTCCTGGCAGCTTCAGCCCTGGGTGCACACTGCTTGGACGCAGCTTGCCTTCGGTTACCGAAGATTGCATTGCATTTGGCAGCGTGCTTTCTCCATCCTTATCTGTGAACAGGGAGAAGATTCTTTGAAATAGTTAAACAATTTGAACTATGTGCCTCATACAAAATACGCGCTTAGCAGAATTTAGGCAGAACACTCTAGGTTACCACAAAGTTCTGCATCAGTGTCCTTAGGAGCTTCTTCAGCTGTTTACAGACCTTCCTACCTCTCCCTTGGCAACAGCGTTTCTGAATATGTTTGTGCAGGAAGGACGTTAATCCTTTCCTGTTACCATGTGAACTAGCGTATATCCTTACTAGTTCTCTAACCCCCCTGCTCCTCTCACATGTACATTCATGTGCTCAGTCTTTCTACTTTCCTCTGTCCCACCTTGTGAGATCTCAGACCTTTCACATGAGACATTTCATATGGAAGACAGACTTTCCTCTGCTGGTTTTGGTACACCGATGTTGTCCCTGAAGTAGTTCAAACATTCCTGAAGAGTGATACGTATTCCTCCCTTTCTGAGGAGACAACATTGTCGCTTTCCCTTGGGAAGGCAGCAGTATCCTCAGCCACTTGGAGTTCATTCAAGACATCTTGCACCGGTTATTTGAATGCCAGTACCATGTAACACAAAACAATAACACATTGACTATGGAATTGGTGGAAAGAAATAGGCATATTGAGGATCTCCTGACTTCTACAAGCCTTAGGTCAGTGTTTACTGGACAGTATGTGATAGGTAAGAGCATTATAGCAGCCTTCCAGTATCTGAAGGGGGCCTATAGGGATGCTGGGGAGGGGCTCTTCATTAGGGACTGCAGTGACAGGACAAGGGGTAATGGGTTCAAACTTAAACAGGAGAGGTTTAGATTGGATCTAAGGAAGAAATTCTTTGCTGTGAGGGTGGTGAGGCACTGGAATGGGTTGGCCAGGGAGGTTGTGAGTGCTCCATCCCTGGCAGTGTTCAAGGCCAGGTTGGATGAAGCCTTGGGTGCCATGGTTTAGTGTGAGGTGTCCCTGCTTATGGCAGGGGGGTTGGAACTGGATGATCTTAAGGTCCTTTCCAANCTCCATCCCTGGCAGTGTTCAAGGCCAGGTTGGATGAAGCCTTGGGTGCCATGGTTTAGTGTGAGGTGTCCCTACTTATGGCAGGGGGGTTGGAAGTGGATGATGTTAAGGTCCTTTCCAACCCGAACTATTCTATGATTGTATGATTATCGTGTCTTTGAAAGGGCTAGGGTCGATGAGTACCTGTGAGATAGCACACATTGCTTTGAATCACAAGCTTCAGCTTTGAATTTTAATTTCTGTGTTTTAACAGAGCTCTGCATTTGTGGGCCTAAGTAACATTGCCAAAAGTTGCTCAGGAAGTAGAAAGAGAGTTAAAGGGGACAATACTGGTATTTCTCAGAGGATAGAGATGAAGTGAAGGTGTTTACTGCCTAGCTACTAGGTCAAGTCTTCCCGAACAATTGAAGCAACAAAAGTAGATTCTAAATAGAAAGGGATTGTAACAGCCAAGAGAAGGAGGAGTAAGGATAGTCAACTACTTAAAAAGAATAAGAAATTTTGTACTTTGCCAACGTGTGTATACACATCCCCAGCAACTGTCTCTGTAATTCTAACTCTTACCTTTCAGGAAAGCTTCTTTGCCTTGCCCTTCAGTCCTCCTTCCATCAAAATGAGAGATGGGGGAGAAAACAGGTCAGTGGACCTCTCAGACAAGGACCTTCTAACCAAGCAGGTCATACTGGGAGCTATATGACTCTTCAGTGTTTTTACCTAACACAAGTCATCAAGGAGAGTGAAGTAGCTTTATGTTTATAATGGGTCAGAGAGTTTCAGCTTCATCTGGCCATTACTGAATCCCATTTCTGGTCACTCCATTTTGCTGTTTAAGTGCAAATTCCTTTTATTTTTCTTTCAGGTACATTAACTTTAATGGTATATTCCATATACAGTCTCTTGGTGTCTTCACTGCTGAGATAGTCAGTTCTTGTGATGGTTTCCTTAGTGCATATGTAGCTGGGGACCTGGCTTGCCCTGTGGCATTACTGTGTGTTATACTAGTAGCATCTAATCTAAGCTGGCAGAGCTGCTGCAGTGACAGTGTGTATTGTGATTTGTATGAAGGTGTGCAAAAGAATCAGGATCAGACAAGGAGGCTATGTGAGCACACTCTAATTCAGTGAACACATGGTGCGCTGGGCAGTTCTAATGTTCATGAGGACTGGACAGGAGGGAGAGGTGTGATACAGCTCCCACAGACCTCACAGTAAGAGCATGCACACTGTGGCTGTGCATGCAGTAGGTCTCTAGCTTGTGATTTCATATAGGTCAAAATTTGATATGAGTCAATGCTCCTCGCACAGAGGTCTGCAGCAGTAGTCTAGGTTCCAACACAAGAGGCCTGCTGTGATATATTTTGGAGTTCTATTATAAGTATCACAAATTGAAGTTGTAACTTACAACGGCAATTTTAAAAGGTGTAGAGAAATCAGCCCTTTGTGAAGCTCCATATTGCTTTATGAATCATTTTCCCTAGTTTGTATTTCTTTTTGTGCTCAAAGAAGGCCATCTCACAGGGTGGTCTGAACTCTAGATGTGATTACCCTGAAAATATTGTGTCCAAATATATATGAAGCACTATAAATGTCATTAGTCTGTTTGAGACACTTGGCGAACAGCACTGTAAGCTGCATAGCAGCAAGCAGAATATGAAACATGGCTTTTCCTTGAGACAGAAGAGAGAAGCTTTTCAGCAAAAGCTCTAATCAATGCCAATATTTTAACAGCTCAGGCTAGCAGCTCCTGGTAAAACTATGGGACCTATAGGGATGCTGGGGAGGGGCTCTTCATTAGGGACTGTAGTGACAGGACAAGGAGGAATGGGTTCAAACTGAAACAGGAGAGGTTTAGATTGGATCTAAGGAACAAATTCTTTGCTGTGAGGGTGGTGAGGCACTGGAATGGGTTGGCCAGGGAGGTTGTGAGTGCTCCATCCCTGGCAGTGTTCAAGGCCAGGTTGGATGAAGCCTTGGGTGGCATGGTTTAGTGTGAGGTGTCCCTGCTTATGGCAGGGGGGTTGGAACTGGATGATGTTAAGGTCCTTTCCAACCCTAACTGTTCTGTGATTCTATGATTCTGTGGTGAAGTTGCTTTGGGATACAACGCAGCACTGTGTAGCTTGCCTCCTTTTTTATTAGCCTGTTAGGAAGCTGTCCTCCAGCTTGGTAAGTGCTGCTGCAAAACCACACTTAAACTATGCCTTTGTTTCCATGTCTGTAGACCCAGTGGAGATAGAGAAGTTCCTTCAACAAGTCTGAGCAGAAGAGACCTGGCTAGGTTCCAGCAGAAGTGTCCACATCTGAACAACAGAGGCAGAGCAGCTTCAGGTGGTACTACTAGTCCAGCATAGCCTGGCCTTCAGTGAAGTAAAGGAGCCACCTTTTCTTTCCCATATTCCTCCCCAAACTCCCCGGTATTTCTGGCAGCAAAACTATGTTCACAAACCTGTTTGAATGGAATGAATCAATTACTCCTGTGGGAGTGTGCTCCTATCAATAGGGTGCATGAAGGTCTTGGTGGGTTGAAAGTATTCCAGGTGTGATGCAGGATAAATTAAAGTAGGTGCCTTGGGTGGCTGGCTGCACTGAAAACGAGCAGCTGAAACCACTGGCAGCAAGATTAAAGGGTTAATTATTCTTCAGTAGGCTGCAGTATATACCATCTGCTGCACAACTTTAAACAATAAGCATTGAAAACATGTAAAGCACATTCATTCTAGAGATACCTGGTGAGGAAAAAAAGTAACTGTATTTTTCAAATAAAATGCTTTCTAGGACCAGTTCACCATCTCTAATCAAACTGGTCAATCTTGCTGTAACAGCATAGGTGGTAATTGCAGCCACTTACGTTAGAAGTTACTAAAACTAAATTTGCTGAAAGAGAAATTTAGTGCATCTATTGTAATGTGTGTGTGGAGGGATGGAGAGTTAATGCCCCAGAATATCGCAAACAGTAATCTGATACTTTCTAGACTTCGTGAATTAGAAAATATTTGCCTTGCAGAGCACTGTAGCTTCTCAATATTTCCTTCGGAAGAAAAAATGGCTTCTTAAAAACTGAAAGGTGTTGTAGTTTAGCTCCATATACGGTTTAGTGTGAGGTGTCCCTGCTTACGGCAGGGGGGTTGGAACCAGATGATCGTAAGGTCCTTTCCAACCCTAACTATTCTATGATTCTATGCATGCATACGTATAGAAATGACTTAGCAAGTAACACTGAGAAGTCAGATGGCAGGAAGCAATCAAATAGAACCACCTCCATTGTCTGCCTCGCCTTCATTTACTCTCTTCTTAACTGGTTTATGTTGTGTTAGGATAATTCTGATTACATGACTGCACTTAACTATTGCCACACAGTCTTTCTTCCCTTGTCTCCCTCAGTGCCTAGACTGATGAGACAGGATAAGTTTTCCGACTCTTCTGTTTGCTTCTCTAGTTTCTTCCACCAAGGACACAAAGTTGCTGATCCAATGCCAGATGGAATAGCCCATATTGACAGGAGTGATTTGCCCACCTCTACCAGCCCCAGGTCTTGCAGCCAGGATATGGCTCATTTAACCTTCTCTTCCATGATACACACACCCTTTTCCAGACATTGAACTGATTTACTGTCCTCCATATTTGTTTCTATTACCAAATATGACCTTTCTAAATGCTTTGCTTATAAGATCCCCAGATTTTGGTATCTTGTGTGGTCACAGCATGTGATACAGAATTTCATTAACATGTCTGTATCTTTACTGCTGCATTATATTTGGATGCAGGTGGTTGTCTGATTTTCTCATTGTGCCAGTTTTTTCTCATGACATAGCATTTTCTGTCACCTAAGGAAGTGAACTGAGCTTGGATAAGCTGAATATGAAAACCTATATCTCAGAAATAACCTTCACAGTAATAGTACTTGAAGTTGTACAAATAAGAGAACATCTAAGAAAAGGAATACAATTATCTAACTCTTAACAGTGTGCATTATTAAGGGATAGCATATAGCTCAGTAGTAACAGCAGAAGACAGTAAAAAATTATGATTCAGTAAAACTAGAATATGCGTTTATATTTTAGAATCAGCACACCACAATTTTTAATCATAGAATCATAGAACAGTTAGGGTTGGAAAGGACCTTAAGATCATCCAGTTCCAACCCCCCTGCCACAAGCAGGGACACCTTACACTAAACCATGGCACCCAAGTCTTTGTCTAACCTGGCCTTGAACACTGCCAGGGATGGAGCACTCACAACCTCCCTGGCCAACCCATTCCAGTGCCTCACCACCCTCACANGTCTAACCTGGCCTTAAACACTGATAGGGATGAGGCACTCACAACCTCCCTGGGCAACCCATTCCAGTGCCTCACCACCCTCACAGCAAAGAATTTCTTCCTTAGATCCAATCTAAACCTCCCCTGTTTCAGTTTGAACCCGTTCCCCCTTGTCCTGTCACTGCAGTCCCTAATGAAGAGTCCCTCCCCAGCATCCCTATAGGCCCCCTTCAGATACTGGAAGGCTGCTCTGAGGTCTCCACGCAGCCTTCTCTTCTCCAGGCTGAACAGCCCCAACTCTCTCAGCCTGTCTTCGTATGGGAGATGCTCCAGTCTCTGATCATCCATGAGTACAAAACTCATTAAACTTAGTCACTCTGGAGTGACTAAGACATTCTCATATTCTTAATGCTCTTTTCCTAAGGTGAACTGATTTTTTTTTGCTGATGGCTTCTGGTAACATAAACTCATTTCTCAAAATAGATGATATTTTTCCATAACACAGTTTTATGCAATGAATTTGTTACTAATACTCAGTAAGTGGTATTAACCTTACTCTAAGATGGACTAATAACATCAGAGGTATTGCTCCAAATAATACTATGGTATGAGTCCTTTCCATACCACAGGAGAACATTCAAGGAACTGAGTGCCTCTCAGTTCAGACAGCTGAGTGCATCTTGCTGTCTTGTTTGCATCTGAAAGTTGTACAGAAAATGTCACTTTACATAGCAATAACCATGGGCAAACAAAGGTATTTCCCAATCGGTTTGTGTGAGAGAAAGAAGATGCTTTGCACACCTAGGAAGATACCGCTGATCTTTCCGAAAGGGAAGGTGGTTTGACTAGTTCATCAAATTTGTCTGTACCATTGGCTTCTGTCCCCTAGTTCTCTGCCACTGGACTAGTACCTTATTGCAGAGTTATGGGGGCTCTCCTGCTCCAGGATAGTATGTGCTAAGCACGGCTGGCTTTATATGATGCTCCTGGCGATGGGGTGCGAGAGAGAGGCTGTGGGGCTGGATTAGGAGCCCTCCTGAAGGGTGTCATCTCCTATTGTCTTCTTCTGCACGCTATCTCCCCTAGTGACCAGGGGCTTCACATACATCTCCTACAATATGGCTGGACTGGTATGGTGCAATGCATGAGAAAATCATATAATGACCTGGATAAAGAAGTGTTTTACTAAAGTCAGGGCGGGAGATAACTCACTAATCTTAGTCTGAGGAACTAGACTTTGGAAAAAGAGGGTACAAAGAATCCAATGCATAAAGGGAGCTGTGTTTCACATCGGTATCCCAAAAGTCTGGAACAGCATCCCAAAATAACTCTCCCAGACCCTTCACAGCTCATACAAGTAAACAGGATGAATTGTGTAGAATGCCTGGAAGTGAAGCCGAGCAGGGCAGGAAGAACAACAGAGGTCTAACATCACACTGCTCTTTTTTTAGTCCCTGTGCCCTTGGTTTATGTGATTTTTCTATGGGTTAATACTTTTAAAGTGATCAATAAATGGTACTTTTGTGTAGTTTCTCAGGGACGTGTGCTGTTTAGAAGACTTATTATTTGGATAACATGCCATATACTTGAGGGATATTTAATTTTTGCTATAGCATGGAAAATGAGTTATGAGTAGCTCTAACAGATCTAGCTGTTTTTGTCCAGCTGTTCCAAGTAATTCGTTATTTTCACATTCAAATGTAAAAATTCTTCTTTTATTTGGCTAATATTTTACTTGTAAATATCAACCTATAAATATCTGCATCCTACATATAGGAAGGAAACAGCAGTGCAGCCACCTCCGAGGATGCAACAACCAACAGGATGTACTGTAGGGAAGCTTTGGACAGGAGCAGTAAGTGCTATACGCCCATAGACAATAGGTAGAGTTTTGGCTTTTATAGTCTAGATGAAGCACTTGATAACCTGTGTTATTATAATATCTGAATATCATATGAATATAATTTTTAGGTGTTACAAGCCATCTGTGAAAACTGTAAGCCTCAGTCTGTTGATGGTTGCCTGAAACCCACTGGTGGCAGTGACCCTGCTGTATATAGGGCTGATCACAGCAGCCTCAACACACAAATACCTTGCTGGCTATACTGTTTAGTCCAGGAGTTTCATTGCTGAGGTGACATTTTAGGAGCAAACCCCAGATATAAGGAAGAAATTCTTTGCTGTGAGGGTGCTGAGGCACTGGAATGGGTTGGCCAGGGAGGTTGTGAGTGCTCCATCCCTGGCAGTGTTCAAGGCCAGGTTGGGCAGAGCCTTGTGTGGCATGGTTTAGTGTGAGGTGTCCCTGCTTATGGCAGGAGGGCTGGAACTGGATGATGTTAAGGTCCTTTCCAACCCTAACTGTTCTATGCTTCTATTGTTCTAATTCAGTTTGTTGCATTAATCTTCTGGCATCATGAATTCCTTTTTCTGTTAATAAGGCAATGATAACATGTGATAAGTTATAATTTAACAGCTCTGAAATAGTTTCTAAACAAAGCAGAGTATTCCTTTTCACCAATACTCTGTGAAGAAGTAAGTTTGCCTGGATGTGTATTTATGATGCTGCACAAAGCAGTTTTCTTACAGGTGCAGAACACTTTATTTAGTTGACCCAGTGGAGCTTTGCAGCCCTTCACATCCAAATGTCTGAGGCAAGACAGGAGACAAAACCGTGTAAAATGTCATCACATCTTCTTACAAATGATTTTGGCCAGTCTGGTAGATTACTATTTATCTGCAATAATGCCTAAACCAGAAGGATATTAACAGGGCGTTAAATCCCATCAGACATGTAGTTACCCATTGTCTGACTACCACTTGCCGCGTCAGAGAGACTTTGTGTTCTGGCTGTGTGTGATTTGCCTTATGAATTACCGGCATCCACGCCAGGAAGCTGGCATGCAAACAGCAGATAAGGGTTAAGCAGTATTGGCAAGAGGCCTCACTCAGAGGCTCAGGGCTTCTTGTGACTCTTGAGAGACTGATTAAAGTTGTGCAGAATAGACAGCCTGATCCTTAAATTTTCTTGTTCTTTTTTCCCTTTCTGAAAGTGTTTTAGCTGCATTTTTATTCATTCAATTTAGTATCAAGTCTTGGCATTATTTTGTAGTTTACCTTTTTCAAAATTGAGCTTAATCATAGAATCATAGAATAGTCAGGGTTGGAAAGGACCTTAAGATCATCCAGTTCCAATCCCCCCGCCATAGGCAGGGACACCTCACACTAAACCATGCCACCCAAGGCTTCATCCAACCTGGCCTTAAACACTGCCAGGGATGGAGCACTCACAACCTCCCTGGCCAACCCATTCCAGTGCCTCACCACCCTCACAGCAAAGAATTTCTTCCTTAGATCCAATCTAAACCTCTCCTGTTTCAGTTTGAACCCATTCCCCCTTGTCCTGTCACTACAGTTCCTAATGAAGAGCCCCTCCCCAGCATCCCTATAGGCCCCCTTCAGATACTGGAAGGCTGCTCTGAGGTCTCCACGCAGCCTTCTCTTCCCCAGGCTGAACAGCTCCAACTTCTCAGCCTGTCTTCGTATGGGAGATGCTCCAGTCCCTGATCATCCTCGTGGCCTCCTCTGAGAGTTTCACTTTCTCATTCGAGGTTGATCGAAGGTTGTCTCTTCATGATTTGTCCTGCAAAAGGGCAAATCCCCACTATCCCCCAATAACTTTCAGAGTACACACCAGCAGTTTCGTCACATGAAAGATTCTTTTATCAGAAGCTTTATAGATAAGAGGTGTAGCTTAGAGGAAAATAGAGGAGGCTCTTGCTTTTTTACACTGATATAATTCTTTTGAGTTTGAAAAAATTATAGGAACTTTAAAATGGTGTAATGATAGGCAGTCAAAGTCACTGTCTCTGTTCAGGGCTAGCCCTTTGGCTGGTACAAATAGGTATAGCTCCACTAATTACAGTTCATTGTGGAGTAGGTGAAGTGAGGTTTTGGGCTCTAACTTGTTGTTCATTGAAAAGTTGTGTCGCTTAGAGAAGGACTGCTTGAGGCTGCAAATAAAACATTTCTACTTATTCCCCTCCCAGTGCTGAGCTAAGAGCATTTCTCACTCCATAGTTACCTGGAATGTACGTTAGTCCATACACCATAAAGGTACTAGTACAATTTAAAAGGTTTTTCTAGGATTTGGACCTTGCAGGTTATCTGTTGAGTTAGTCTTGTGTGATGGATGTGAGACTTACTCCATCTCTTCCTGTGGGAAAGGATGGTGCCCGTTTTCATTCTCGATGTGTGGCAGAGGATTTGCTGTCCAATTGAAATAGATAAATAGCAATGCAGGAAACCAAATGTGAAATTTTCTGTGCGTGAATTGCTTTGCAGAGGAGCACCTCTCTCCCAGCTATAGCCGTAGGTTAGAGTTATGATGGAGAACAAGTTTTGCCTCCTGAAAGAAAATACCACTAGCAGACAGTGAAGATTTTGCAGGAACAAACCTGCAGTGTACAAGATTAAGATGGCAGAAGAGGTCTTTCTTCCTAAGATGTTTTCCTGTAGAATTCCCTGCAACTAGCCATATGTATGCTTTAGAAGTAGGAGGTTTGGAATTCATTGATCGCTTTTTACTGTGTCATGTAATTTAATAACTCTCCATGACCAGTCCTTTGATGTACTTGTGGTAACAGCATGGCCAAAGTAGGTTGTGGGGACAAGGTTCTCTAGACAGAAACTAAGGAGCACAGTGCTAAAGCAAGCTTATTCCTTATTCACACAAGGTCGTATGATGCATTGCTGCCCATGGATTGATCCTGAGAGGCAATTGGATCTGTTCAAGCCATGCTTAATAACCAGAGTGAAACTTGATGGGTCACCTCCTGGTTCTTTGTGAGCACTTGCAGAGTGTACTTATCCAGCAAGATTGTCTGGTTTTAGAAACAGCAACAAAAAAGGAAAGAGAGGAGAAGGTGTTCACCTCTCCTTTGGGGAAGAGCTTTGCTAATGCTTTCTCTTGCTCAGCATTATGGGTATTTGCAATGCTGTGTGTTCTGGAGGATTAAAATAGGGCTACGCTTGCATGGTCCAGCCCAGGGGATCTGTGTTTCCAGGCAATGTCTGTGTTCCCTGAGATAATGGGATTGTTCTGGATCCTCAGTTCTGCCCTCCTCCTGCCCTCCTGCTGGACCCAAAGCCCTGTTTACTCTTCTGTGGTGCAGAGCCACAAAGATGATTAAGAGAGTGGAACATCTCCCTTATGAGGAGAGGCTGAGGGAGCTGGGTCTCTTTAGCTTGGAGAAGAGGAGAATGAGGGGTGACCTCATCAATGCTTACAAATATGCAAAGGGTGAGTGTCAGGATGATGGAGCCAGGTTCTTTCCAGTGATGTCCAGTGCTAGGACAAGGGGCAATGGGTGTAAACTGGAGCATAGGAGGTTCCATGTGAACATCAGGAGGAACTTCTTTCCTGTGAGAGTGCCAGAGCACTGGAACAGGTTGCCCAGGGGGGTTGTGGAGTCTCCTGCATTGGAGATACTCAAGGCCCGCCTGGACAAGTTCCTGTGTGATGCACTCAAGGTTACCCTGCTCTCGCAGGGGGGTTGGACTGGATGAGCTTTCGAGGTCCCTTCCAACCCTTAGGATTCTGTGATTCTGTGAAGTTGTTTTCACTCATTCTTTCCAGTGACCAAGTGTGGTATGTATTGTTTGTCAGGAATCCTACTGTGCTGCAAGGAACAGGGGATGTTCCCTCCTACATCTGTGCTGATGGCAGTATTCTAATTACTCTTTTAGAATTTGTTCTAATCTTTTAAGTTATTATTATATATAATCATTAGACTCATTTGTCTTTATATCATCTCACTGCAGCGAGGTTTTTCAATTCAGTTATGTGTTATTTCAGATTTCTTTCTGTAACATTCAAGGCAGGATGTGTATTATCAGTGCTGCTGGTTTTCTTTAATACACAGGATGGATGATTTAGTTTCTTGAGGACGCTTTGGTTTACGTAAGTGTGTTTCTATCCCACATAAGGCAGGGTGACACAAAGCTAAATCAGAAGTGGTGAAGTTGCAATGTTGGAAATTCAAAGCTTAGTCATGTAGGGCTGTATTAGAACTCGTACACTGAAAGAGGCCCCGCTGAAATTCCAGGGGCAGGCTTAGGTCAAATGTTTCCTGGCCCCTGAATCCTTGATTTCGTAAACTCAAAGTTTTTCGAATGCTTTTAATTTTGGCAGGATTTTTGGTTGGTGGTTTGGGTTTTGTTTGTTTGATTGATTGATTCTGGGGGGGTTTCTGGCATCTGCCTCTTCTTCCCTGTTCTATATTTTGCTCTGGCCTCTTGGCCCAGCTGGTCCCAGCTCTTTCCCAGTTCCCTGTCAAAGCTATTTCCCCTACATGGGCATACTGATTCCTGCCATGTCTCCTCGTACAGCCGGTCCCTGTCTCATCTCCTCACTCAATGCTTTCATTTAGGCAGTGTGAGCTACCTGCTCCTCCACACACTCCTGCATAGTTGGTTGACAGAGACACTGGTAGTTGCTTTCTTCTTTCCCCTTAGTCTGATCCTCTGTTTCTTGCCTCCCAGGCTCATGTCAGATATGCCTCTGTTCACTGTTAACCTCCAGCCACAGCCCTGTTTCCCCAGTGTGATTCTGGTTCTGTGGTCTGGCAGAGCTTTTGTTTCTTGTTCCTTTCCTTCTGCTGGGAATGCACCAACAAGCTCGCTAGGGCCTTCAAGGCAAAACCAGCATGGGACTTCTAGGTCATGTTCAGCTTTTAATCTATAAATCCTTTTCTGCTGAACTGCTGTTAGTCTCTCACTCTTCACCCTATGTCTGTGCAGTGAATTATATCTGATTGCATATGGAATTTTGCATTTGCTATGGAGTAGATTGCATTTATTCTTCATCTTTTTCTCACAGAATCAGTAATGAGAGAAGCTGATAATTTTTACTTAATGGATAAAAAATACTTTTATTTACAAACATATGCATTAGAGAGTAATCCATTGATTCATTGATTTGCAAGACCCTGTTAAGTGGTTTAAAGTAGTATTTAAGCTACCGATGCTTTTCCTGACAGCTGTGCACATGTAAAATAGAAGCAGCGTTTTCAGGAAAGCCTTTATCACTTGCCCATTGAAGTAAATGTGAGGCTTTCCACTGATTTCAGATTAGGGACTCATTTTCAATCTATTAGCTCATACCCTAAACATGAGACAGTTCTCAAGAAGTGTTTTTCCCTTTATTTGTGTACATTGAATAGCATGGACAAGCATTAAGTCAGAAAAAACAAGATATTTTTTCCCTTTTAATGTCCCTGTTTATGGTGGGAAATGTTTTCATTTCAGCTTTTTTTTAATTTTCTTCCCAGCAAATATCTCTGCTCGGAATTTTTTAAGGATCCAAAAGGGGATGTGCTAAATAAAAGCAGTGGGCAACAGTTTGCAATAGACTGGAATGCAGTTGTTTGATCTTGGATGGGTCAGTGGACTTCCCATTCTGTTGTTACTGCTAATGTCTAACCCTGACATTTATTTAAAAAGAGCCTAAAGGAGTGAAACCAATAAACCTCGGACTGATTCTTCCTCCCTCATCCCCTAATCCACCCTTGATTCTTAAACCATTACTGCAGGAAGATAGAGTTTTAACTCCTCAGAAGTCGTCCACTGTTCAGATTCAAAAGGTTTGGAGGAATCGTGAAAAACTAACACTAAAATGATTGCAGTGAAGATGAGAGCACAGATTTCTATGATTAATAAGAGGTGAATTCCTTATTCAAATGATGACCCTAAAAAGAACTGAGAAAAATGCTGCACTGTTACAGTGAGTACAAGATCAAACAGGCTTTATAATAACAAATGAAATAAACTGTTATACAAGTGATGTGCTTGTGTGCCCCTTTCTGCACTCAACATATTTCTGGCTGAATAGGCTGCACTACAAGTATATCTCCTGTTTTCTTCATGTCTGTATGTACACAGACCTTTAGAGTTATGGGAATAGATACCTCAGTTGTTTTGAGTCTATTCTGCAGTTGTGGCCATGATGGAAAAGAGGTTTCCTTTTTCTTATCTCCTGTCTGGTGTATGCTTGTTATGTCATTATTATTATTACTACTACTGCAACCACCAGAGTTTATGTTCTGATTTTTAACTACAGTTTTTCTCTTCCCCAAAGGAGTATGGAAAGAGACAAAATAAATATAGGAAAGAACAAGAGGGGGTGTAAAATGGGATGTGACGCAGCTCATTCATTTGGTTTCATAAAAATATAAATATATAGCCAAGGATTTGCTTCAGATGAGAGCTATTCCAAAATAATACCATATCAATGGCAACCACTGGTATTTCCATATATAAAAGATAAAAAGAATCTTTATGTATTTCATGAGTAATTGTGTAACATTATCTGGATCAAGAAAAAGTCAGGTTTTAAAGAGGATACTGGGTTGCTTTCCTTTATTTACAGCTTATGCACACTTTCTTTGTGGTACATTGTCTTGTACAATATTTAGGTACTGAATATATTTGAAAAGCACAAAATTGTTACAATATTCAACCTCTTAAAAAACTGTTAGAAAAAATGGGAGCTATTCCATAATTGCCCAAATGCAGCTATCAGCTGAAGGTTAAACTCATATTTTCTATTTAATGCACAGTATCATTTTATGTATAGCATTAGTGATGGCATAGTATTTGCCATCACAGATCAATGCAGTAAAATGTTTAGCCAGCTTATGGCTTTCTGTAAAGAAATGAGAGTTCTGATCTCTGCAAGGAGTTTTTTTTCAGGTCGCTGAAAACTGATGACAGATCATTTGGTATAAAATTCCAATTGCATAATGTTATACATTTGGATGGATACCATAGAAAAAGGAAAGCAATCTGAGGGCCAATAAGCAGCCAAGTGATTAGCTTACTCTGTAAATGCCAGATCAGTGCAATTCATAATAATTCTTAATGCCACTTGAGATAAGTTTAATAGCAAAATGAAAATGATACTGACAACCATTAGGTTAAATTATGCCTGATTGGAAACGTGTTGGAACATGAAGACTTTGAATGATGCCCAGCTCAAAGGAAATCCACAAGGAATAAACAGTGAAAAAACTCCTGAAGCCTTTTGCCTGAAGTGTTGCCCAGCAAAGCCATAAATCACAGGGTTAATGCAGCTGTTGGTGATAGCCAGAGTGTAACCAAACTGCTCACCAAAGTTGAGAAGTTCCCCCCAGAAGCACCCTTTGATCACTTCTGTCTTGTCTAATATATGAAGGAACACAAAAAACCAGGTAAGGAGTCCAGCACAGAAGAAACACCAGTACCACTGTGAAGAACAGCCTGGTAAGCCTTTGTGCCTTTGTGCTCCCTGCAACTCTTTGTTCTGAGCGCTCTGCGTTCCCTTGCCTTTTTTTTTAGGAAGCATATGGTAGAGAAGTTAAGGAAGATAACTGCTGTAGATGACAACACAAACCCCACCATGTTGAATACTGGCCTTTCAGTTGTTACCCACAGCGGGGTGGGGAAGTCTAAAGTGCATGCTGAAATATTCCAGAGGGGAAAGTGTTTCACAGTCCAAAACATAAAGGTTGGGATGCTGAGAAGGCTGCCAAAGAACCAGGCAAGCAAGCAGATCCCTTTGGCTCTGTATCACTCTGTTGTCCAAGGTGTGAACAGAAGTCAAATAGTGATCCTCGCTGACTGCCACCAGCAGGCAGATGTTGGTGGTGTACATGTTCAGGCTGATGGATGTGCTGGTGCTGCGGCAAAGGAAACTGCCAAATGGCCAGTTAAAGTCATTCCTGATATTCTCTGCCCAGAAAGGGAAACATGTGAGGAAGATGAGATCAGCAGCAGGTTCATAAGGTAGATTTCAGCTGTTTTCAGGGGACCCTTGTGCAGTGAATAAATGAATAGAACAAATGCATTTCCAAGCATTCCAATAATAGAGTGTCGCTATATTTGGGTACTATATAGCACACTGTTTCCCACAGGTCATTCAAGCTCGGGCAAATGTTGAGTTGCTCTTGGTTTCACTCTGGTTGGAGGAGGGAACACTCAGTAGAGAAGTTTCAAGCATCTGAAAAATAACTCTGAGGTGAACAGGAGATGTCTTTGAAAGGAGAGGAAGGAGCTGCAAACCAGAAGCATAACCTCCAAAGGTTGTATACCATCAGTGGTGTAACAAACATTGGACTTCTGGAAGTGCCCGCTGGTTATTATAGGCTAGATCAATCCATGCTTCGTATGTGTGCTGGTGAGAAATGTTTGCATATTGGCAAGCTTTGAACTTCCTCTAAATCCTATGAGATTTCCTCTCTTTGCTGCCATTGTTTAAAATGGCACGAAGGAAGGAAAGTGCCAATTTAGTGTAAGTAGTTCTGTGTCTCCTCCAGACTGATGGCAGAAACAGACATAGCCAAATTCCAGCTCCCTGAGAGTAGCAGGAATCATGCTGGTGGCACAGAGCTAGCTGTGCACCCTTCCCTGCCATTTCTCTTACTCTGATTTTCCATGTTATGTATAAATGTAGCAGGATGATGCCCATTTCCCCAGCACCAGGAATGCTATCTACTCTCTGTGTGCATCACTCATTTGTTTAACTCTTCTTTCTTTTGCTCCCTCTCGGTTCCTCCCATCCTGAACACTGGGTTAACAACATTGTTGTTAGATTAGGCAGCTTGTTGCCCTCAAATGTCAGCAATTATAATAATAAAGCATTGTCTCCTCCAGGATCTTATGCTGAAGGTCTCTACAGGTCCAAATTCACCACGCTCCTCTCCAGTTCAAAATTTCACTTGACTGCAGTGGAGGGAGGCAGCCCCAGCCTCCAAAGCACTTAGGCTTTTGTAGCGTTAGCAGTGCCTTTATTTCTGTCTGGTAACTCCCTGTGAGGTAGTGCAGGAATGAGAACATAGGTAAAATGGTGTTTTCCCTTGAAAATCTGCTGGGTTACCAGAGCTGCCTCCTCTGGTGACTCTTCTCCTGGTGGTGGTGGGCTTGATAATAGTGCCTGCATCTAGCTTTTTGCAGGCATTCGGTCCCAGAGTCATTATGGTAGACAAGACATTGCTGAGACTATGATAGCATCAAACATTTCAGGATGTTGTGTTTCAGCGGAGTATGTCGAATGCATTAAAAAACCAATCAGTATTTTGCAGTCAGTCATCCTGAATGTTAAGTTTCTGCTACAGCTATTTCACTCTGCTCTTTAAGTTTCTCTGTTTTTACACCCAGAAGATAGCTAAGGATGGAGTTTCTGAGGAAAGCATCATTCATCTCTTACATATATGTACAGCCTTAGTGATGCCTGTACCTCAGCCACTTGCAATATTTCTGTCTGTGATGCCTCTAGATATTGGGTAAGTACTAATATTCCACATCACACGGTTTGATACTTAATGCACAGAACATTTTCTATCATTGTGGAATTAGGAGAGCAGCAGTTTTATCTGAGTTCATAAACTCGCTAAAGCTGGCAGTCTTGTCAGGGAACTGAGCTGCAACTCAAGTTAACACAACTCTCTGGCTTTGAACATCTTCCCTCACAACAGTCTGAATGTTATCTCTTCCACTGACAGTCCCATGCAAACTATGATAACTTCAGAGGACCTAGAACTAAAAAGACAGCAGGAATCTAACCCTTTTGTAGCAGGTGTCTGGCTAAGATATAAGAGTAATGGAAGAAAATCTGTAATGAACCATGTAAAAAATAATGGAGAAAATACATAACAGTTAAATATTTCCTTTTGTAAACAGAATCATTACTTTTACTCAATACAGAGGAAAAAGAAGGGTTTATTTTCCTTGCTTACGATCTCTGGGCTGGAGCCACGGATTCATTCATGATGAGCTGAACTAAGGAACCTCAGGAACATTCACTTCCCAGTGCAACTTAGATTTTAGCTGCAGCTAACTATGACCTCCTGGTCAGCCAGCAACTGCACATGAAGTGTCTGTAGAGTTAGTCACTGGAAAAATTCCTCCAGAGCCTGCTAGCTAGTATCTGAGCACTACCACAAGCCTTCTATAAATGTGGAGGTCCAGATGTGCAATTCAGATTGAGCTGTATAATTTCAGTTCCTCTTCAAAGGGAATTTTCTTCTGTAGGTATTTTTAAGTATGCAGTGCTAATGGGCAATTAAGCACAGGAATAATTCCTAATTTATGTACTTTACACATTTCAGTCACCTTTTATTCAAATAATGATGCATTTTTACTGCTTTGAATACATTCCTGATTAATTTCAATGTACAGTAAAACTATGACCATTATTACTATTCATACATATTAACCAGTTAGGATCATGTGTTCTGGAAATGCTAAATAAATACAACTTGAGCTTAGGGAAGGGGGCCTATAGGGATGCTAGGGAGGGGCTCTTCATTAGGGACTGCAGTGACAGGACAAGGGGTAACGGGTTCAAACTTAAACAGGAGAGGTTTAGATTGGATCTAAGGAAGAAATTCTTTGCTGTGAGGGTGGTGAGGCACTGGAATGGGTTGGCCAGGGAGGTTGTGAGTGCTCCATCCCTGGCAGTGTTCAAGGCCAGGTTGGATGAAGCCTTGTGTGGCATGGTTTAGTGTGAGGTGTCCCTGCTTATGGCAGGGGGGTTGGAACTGGATGATCTTAAGGCCTTTTCCAACCCTAACTGTTCTAGGGTTCTATGGTTAGGGAACAATCTTAAATGTAGATTACATTGAAAGTCAAAATCCTGTAAACAGCAAAGCTTGTTTGGCTGGAAAGCAATTTTATAAAATGGATCACGTTTGTGTGTATAAAGAGAACTAATCCTGATTCTCAGAGTTAGTTTCATGGTGAAAAAGGAAGGGAAACTCTTAGTAGACTGCACAGATCAGAACTGAGAGCATGAAAGATTTTTGTATACCTAAAAGGTATATGAAACGATTGTAATAAAGGTAAGATAAAACCCACACCTAATCCTTGTGCTTCCTGGCGATTTAGGTGACGTCTGAAATTCAGGAACAATTGGTAAAGAGCAGTGCAGAGGTTACTGACAGAATGCAAAGATCCCTCCTAAGGCACAACTGGGTGCGCTCTGTGTGGCTTGTTGGCCATGTACCGTGTGTGTGATGTTACATTTTGGAAGCAAGCCCCAGGATATGTTATTTTTTTCCAGTTCTCCAAACGTTGCCTGCAGTAATCTTCAAGGCATGTGAAATATCATTCTCATTGTGAAATCTTAAAAGCCATATACTGTGACGCTTGCCCTCCTGTGACCACTAAATAAGGTTCTCAAGTACAGGTCCTTGTCAATTGAAAGTTCCTTTGTATGATTAACTATGTCTGTAACCAAAACAATCTCATGAACAGCTCTCTCAGTGCCAATGCACACAAAGACAAACTTTGAACTAGGTTTCTGTTGTGGTGGGAGCTCCTTTCTCTGCCAGCCTGGGGGAGCACCGTGCCAAGGAGCTGGGGTTAGAGCACAACAGGTATATGGGAAAGGCTGCTGAAACACGGACCCACTACATCCTGTTTCCACGGTTTCTGAAAAGCAATGTCTTTTGCACTTCACTGTAAGTGTATAGGGCATGAATCTCTATGAACATCACTTCTCAGTAGCACATAACGGCTGTATTTTCTCAGGCTTGCACCCATAAATAATCTCTTTCTTTGGTTCCCTGCTGGCTGGGACCTTCAGGCTAAGACTGGTTGTTTATAAATTGTTTTTTATCTTTTTCATTCTGATTGTCTTCTGATTAGAGCAATTTCCCAAAAAGGTTCACATCTGATGCCTCTCATTTAAAACACAAATCTCTCCAGGACCTCTGTGTGACCAGTGGGGTTTTCAACTTCTTTTAAAGTAACAGTGACAAACTAGCAAGGGAATGGAATGTCTTTTACTTACATGAAAACATTCTTCCTATTGGCTACCTACTGAATACATGCACCATCTCTATGAATTCTTCTTCAACTGTGTCTTTTCTTGTTTGATAGCTGAGTTAAAATGAAAAGCCATGTGAGGTTGCACAGTGATATCTTAATATGAACTCCCCTATCATCATGATAAATACTTTTATTCTAACTTTTTATTAGAGTTTATAAAGAGCTATGCAAACACTGGTAAAACTGACAGATTCAAAAAACTCTTCTGTTTAACATCAGCACACTGGAGAAAACTCTAAAGAATCATGGAATCATAGAACAGTTCGGGTTGGAAAGCACCTTAAGATCATCCAGTTTCAACCCCCCTGCCATAAGCAGGGACACCTCACACTAAACCATGCCACCCAAGGCTTCGTCCAGTCCAGCCTTGAATGCTGCCAGGGAATGAGCACTCACAACTTCCCTGGGCAACCCATTCCAGTGCCTCAACACCCTCANCACCCAAGGCTTCATCCAACCTGGCCTTGAACACTGCCAGGGATGGAGCACTCACAACCTCCCTGGGCAACCCATTCCAGTGCCTCAGCACCCTCACAGCAAAGAATTTCTTCCTTAGATCCAATCTAAACATTTAATTTTGAAACTTGAAATGCGTAAATAACTTTTTTTTTTTTAAACAGCATCCTGCTTAAGCATCTACTGATTTTATGAAACAACTGTAATATTATAAAAACCCACCTCTCGAATGAAGATATCTGCTTCACTTGTGTCAAAATGATATTTCCTAACATCTTGATCCAAACTTTTATTTCGGTGAAGACCTGAACGACAGCATCTTTTGGATTGCGTGTTGCCTGGGGAACCCTAATAAAGTCTTGAAACAACACATCCCATGCTGACTCATTAAGGTAAGCGCAACACAACAGGAGGTCTTAGTCACTTTCCAAAGCTTCCTCTTTGCTTACGCCAGTGCATTTCTGCGTTTAATTTATCTTTTTCCATAAAGAAGAACATTTGAGCAATAACAGGGAGTCTGGAAATCCTCCTTGCTTGGACATCAGTCTCTAGGAGCTGCCAAGCTCCACATGTACCCAGATCTCTGAATGAAAACTGCAGCTGCATCTCGAATTTATAGTCTTACAAAACTCATCACTTCCAAATGGGATCAAAATATTGATTTGCAAATCCAGCTGCTCTTTGTAAGCTTAGATTCTTACTTGTGGTTGTTTTTCATTGTCATCTTTAGAGCATTTTTTAGTAGTGGAGGGAGATTCAGAATTGGGAATCTACATATTTGGTGCAAACGGTGAAAGGGATACACACTGCTGTAGCCCCTAAACAACTTAGAACAACTCCACATAGGAAACTATAACTTTATACAAAAAAGAGATTTAATTTATTAGTTCTTTGCAACTACGGTCTTCATTTCAACCTGTAGAAAGCATATAATAATTCATTGAGTAATTAGAAGAGTTAGTTGAAAACAACTTATATAGGAGTCAACAGTTCAAAGGTTTTTGTGGTGTATACATATTGGTGTCTTCCCCTTGGGATACTCACAGCACGTTAGTTTATATTATGATATTCAGCTACTCTGTCTATGTTGACTTGCCTGCAAAAGGTACTCATTCTCTAGAGCTGCATAGGAATTTAATAATGCTAACTGAGCAGAATAGATTAAACAGGTATCTTGATGAAGGCAGCGGTGAGACCTCTCAAATACTGCACAAATTATGTGGTAGACAAATGGCAGAAAGCCAAAAGATCTCCAGAGTTATGGCTCTTGGTCCAACAGTTCAGCCATTAAAAATCTTCTTTTTAACATAGCTGGAGCATTTAATGATCTGAACTAATTACGTTTTTGGAACAGTATAATTTATGAGTATGATTTTCTTTATTGAAATGCTTTGCAAATCAACACAGTTATCTCCTGTCACTGCTCATCTATTCTGGAACAGGAGGAATGTTTTTGGTGTGACCTTGTGATGTAAAATTCTTCATACAGCTCGGCTGGACTTCTTTACTCAATCACCTATACTATAGACAGTGATTATTAAGGAGAGCTTAAACTCTCATGAAGTGATTTGCAATTCTTAATAAGTGATTCTGGTCGCATCATAATGAAGTAATAATCAAGCCCTACTAACTACAGTTTGTAGTGGCTGAAACAGTGCAATATGGAAGGAGCCAATATAGGCTGAAACTCCACAATGTACTGATGGAAGAGTGGAGTCAAAGGATGATTCAATGGCCAAAGAACTGTTTGGGGAATTGGAAGACCTGAACTGAGATCCTGACTTCTCCATATAAACCCTGCCTAGAAAAGAGCAACCTTGTCCCATCCACAAGAAATGCCAGCTGTTTTTGCTAAAGGCTATTAAGATCATTGATTTTGCATTTCAAGTGAAACCAATAATCAACCTAAAAGAAACCCAGACAGTTAAAAGGTGAGAATTATTCCTGCCTGTATCTACTTGCAGGCCAGATATATCAACTGGCTGTTGATATCCTTGCTGTTCCTCCAGTGATGGTTCCTCTGGTGTTGGTCCCTAGCCACATCCATCTGACTGAATGCAGTCAAAGATTTGCAAGGCCAAAGCATCTATGAAAGAAGTGGAAGCCTTGGGTAAAAGGGAAAAAGGGAGGGGTTAAGAGGAATAAAAAGGTGTTGTGATTAGGGTTTGACATCTGCAGATCTGCGATGCTCAGGATAAAGTCTCCCTTCATTTTATCAAGAACCCTTCTCATAGATTCATAGTTAGGGTTAGAAAGGACCTTAAGATCATCCAGTTCCAACCCCCCTGCCATAAGCAGGGACACCTCAAACTAAACCATGGCACACAAGGCTTCATCCAACCTGGCCTTGAACACTGCCGGGGATGGAGCACTCACAACTTCCTTAGGCAACCCATTCCAGTGCCTCACCACCCTCACAGCAAAGAATTTCTTCCTTAGATCCAATCTAAACCTCTCCTGTTTCAGTTTGAACCCATTCCCCCTTGTCCTGTCACTACAGTCCCTAATGAAGAGTCCCTCCCCAGCATCCTTGTAGCTCCCTTCAGATACTGGGAGGCTGCTCTGAGGTCTCCACACAGCCTTCTCTTCCCCAGGCTGAGCAGTCCCAACTTTCCCAGCCTGTCTTCATATGGGAGATGCTCCAGTCCCTGCTCATCCTCGTGGCCTCCTCTGGACTCTCCTACAGTGGACCCAAGGTCTTCATTCTCACAGTTGCTGTGGCTGCTTTCCAAGCCTTGGGTGGTGTGGTCAGAGTCTTTTGCCAATGAAGACCGAGGCAAAGAAGTCATTAAGAACCTCAGCCTTCTCCAAATCCTGTGTAGCCAGTTCTCCTGATAGCTTCTGGAAAGGGCCTACATTGTCCCTAGTCTGTCTTTTATTCACTACGTACCTACAGAATCCCTTCCTGTTATCCTTAACATCCCTAGCCAAGTTTAATTCTAACTGGTCCCTAGCTTCCCGGACAACATCCCTGTATTCATCCCAGGCCGCCTGTCCTTGCTTCCACCTTTTATAAGCCTCTTTTTTCCTTTGAATTTTCCTCAGCAGCTCCTTATCCACCCAAGGAGGTCTCCTGGCCCTCCTGCTGCACTTCCTTCTAGTTGGGATGCAACACTCCTGAGCTTGTAGCAGGTGATCCTTGAATATCAACCAACAGTCTTGGTCCCCCCTGCCCTTTAGGGCTCTATCCCATGGAACCTTGCTAAGCAGGTTCCTGAAAAGGCCAAAGTCTGCTCTCTTGAAGCTGAGGGCAGTGAGCTTGCTGCATGCTCTTCTCACTGAGGCTGTTCCTATCTGTCTATAACTTTGACTTGTTTCTGTGAAGACAGAGCCAAGCACCTGACTGTGACTGTAAACTGCCAGTATGTAAGACTTGGACATAGCGCTTTATCTTTTGAGGAGTTTGGTTATCTGCAGGAGTGGTACCTGCAAGTACTGCATAATGTGTTACTGCGCTGAAAGTGGGCAAGAACGCAAATGTCTGTGAGCTGACATTGTGCAGTCTGCAGAAGCTGCTGCAGGGGCTTTCCATTGCTGCTAGTGTCTGTGTGCTTTGACAGAAGAGTAAAAGCTTTGGGCTGAAGGTCCATCCTGCAAACAGCACCTCTAGGCTCTTGTGTACCCTAGGTCCTCACAAAGGAAAGTAGTAGCTGCAGTTTGATGGGCAGAGAAAAACTACTGAAAGGATTTCAGTATCCTTAGCTGCCTTAACTCATATTTAAGCTTCCAAAGGGTCTGAGGGTGGTCAGCACTTCTCAGAAATGGGCTCTGAAAAGAAAGCGGATCCAAAGCTTTGAAAGCAGCTGGAATTTTGCAGTTTTAGCTCATTTTCCTTTGGTAAAACAGGAAGTGAAAGAGTACCTGTAACAGTCGCACTTCCGACAAGTCATTCCTGACTAACAGGGTAAGGGCTAGAGAAGAAAATGCCAGCAAATCTTCTTTCTTAAACTAGTTTATTTTCTGTTGTACATGCTTACTGCATAGCAAAATAATATCTATATATTTACATGATTTAAATTAATGTCATATTAATATAATAACATTTTTATATCTGACTTCTCAGTACCAAATACTCAAAAATCTCCTCTATTTCCTGCATAATCTCTGTGTGGACTTCCTTTTATTTAATGACTGTATGAACAGCATGCTCGTAAATGAGACAGTATTGACAACAGTGGGAATAAGAGAAAGCCTTGAAGTGTTTCCTCGTAGGTGTCTTGGACAGTATAAAGAATGAACAATAGAAATATTTGTGACAGGATTATACTGGGTTGTTAAAGAAAACCTATGGAAATTGTCTATAAGTCATCTGAGGTGATCTAAATCCTATAGCTTTTACAGTACATCCACATACTTTTAGAGCACTTTTGGGTTTAATTATTCGAAGGTTTAATACAGATTTCTCATCTTAAATGAAACCTTTATAGTGCCATTCAAGCGCTAAAGAATATAATGCCTCCAGAGATGGCACATCCACCACTTCTTTGAGCAACCTCTTCTGGTGTTTTACTAGCCTCATAGTAAAGAAGTTTTTCCTCTCATCCAGCCTGAATTCTCCCTCCTTTAGTTAATTGAGTCCAGTTAGGGAAAAGATACCTCATATTAATATCTCTCAGATTAACTCTACAAATAAAATGTAGGTCCTGTTAGACTCTGAAAAGGCCATTCCTGGATATTCTGAACTTTCTAGACTCCTGTCAGCTTTAGTTAGATATCTAAGGCTGTTAGGCAATGTTCTCCTTCAGGTTCTCAATTTCTTCCACTTCATCATTTCTATTAAATAACGTTACCAATATTAATTATCCTTTGTGAATATTGAAAACTAAGTCTCTGAGCTGAAGTGTAGGTATGAATAAATAATATTCATTCATTCAAAAGGCGTAAGTGAATGCCTTTACCCAGTGAAGAAGGGGTAAAAACATCTCCTGCTACAAAGAAAACTCAGCTAGCTCCATGCAGCTGGCTACAGCCTTCCTTCCAGTACTGCTTTGCCTTCTTTTTAGAGCTACTTTCCATACATGCAAGCTGATGTAAACCTGTAACTAGCAGGGGCAGAGCAGTCGCAAAAAGGCACAGCTTGTCGATCAAATAATCTAAATAGTTTTGGATGACTGAACATAGAACAAAAATGGCTGCGCCATTTGAATAATAAACCTACAGGATTCATTGACCAGAACTTACTCAACTACAAGCCCCTTCTATCAAAAGTCTAGTCCAACAAACTGTATCGGTACCATGAGGAGTTGCACAACCCTGGCAGAACTGGGGCCTCTATTCAGGCAACTGTCTGCACACGTATGTATTGTCTGTACATGTATGTACACCTTAGAAATGCAAACATTACATGCATCAGATATTACGCAGCCATGAATATGTGAGTATGCTACAAAGGAGGATTTGATAATGAAAAGCATTCAATAGCATTGGAAGCAGGTCTCTGTATGGACTTTTCATCAAGTTCAAACCCTTGCTTTCTCACCAGTGATGAATAATACCACATTTATTCTGTTGACTAGATATTAGTGGACATTCGTGGAGACTGATAAGTTAGAAGGACTTTTTGTTTTCTATAATGAACAAATTGTGCTACCGCAGTGATGGGAAAACAGACTTTTTCCTTGGATATTCATTTGAAATTGAAGTTCTTAAAGTGTCCAGGGAGTTTTCCATCTTCACAGACTGTGATTTTCTGCACCTCTTTGGGAACGAGTCCTTGTACAATTCCACAACCTTCTTTTGGAAGTGTTTCCCTACAATTACATACAAGATTGGGTTCAGGCAGCTGTTGCAAAAGGCACAGTATGTACTTATCTGGGTCACTATGTCATTGATTTCTTCCAGGCATTTAAGACTGGGTGCAAGGTAACGGATTGTGTCGATGAACGTGCTGATTTGGAATGGAAGCCAGCAAATGATGAACAGCAAAAGCACAGCAAGGACCAGCACGGTGGCTCTCCTCTCTGTCTGGACTAACTTAACTTTCTGTAGCTCATTACTTCGTAAGGCTTTGATGATTTGCATTGTGCAGTAGGCAATGACACAGAGTGGAATCACAAAGCCCACAATATTCAACAAGCAGTTGTTTGCAGGCTCCCAGTAGCTGGCTGGGTAAACAAGAGTGCAGGCTGTGATGTTGTACTCTGCATAATAGTGTAAATTTCGGAACACCATTGTAGGTGAACATATGAGCAATGCACATGTCCAGATGACAAAGCTATTCCATTTGGCACAGACAGTTCGTCGCATCCGTCCAAGAGACATGGTTTTCACCAAGGCTAGGTAGCGGTCTATGCTCACAAGTGTCAGGAAATAGATGCTAGAGTAAAAGTTCATGTTACTCATTACGTTGACAGCTTTACAGAGGAACAGGCCAAAAGGCCACTGAAACCCATTAGAAATATTAATGGCCCAGAAAGGTAAAGCACAGACCAACATTAAGTCAGCAAGTGCCATGTTTGCTAGGTAAATCTCAGCCACAGTGCAGCGACTCTTGTGGAAACACAGGACGATGAGGACAAAGGAATTTTCCAGTGCTCCAAGAATAAATATAAACCAGAGGAAGACAGGCTGAAAATCCTGTAGCCACTGCCATACATATGCATTAATACATTTGTATTGATTCAGCTGATGAACTCCAGAATTATTGTTGCAATCTGTTGGACTGACTGTGAGCTCCTGAGTTGCCACAATGTTGTAAAGCTCCGTAGTGTTTTCAGTTGTGATGGAAACCATTTCTGTGCAGACAAAGAGAAAAAGGTGACATGAGATTGCTGTACCTAGCTCATTGCTGGAAAAGACACAGTAAGAAAAGCTGACACTGCTTTCATTACTGTCCTAAAAAGCATGGCTTTGAACAGGCTTACAATTCCCGGGGCTGCTGTCTCGTACATGCTTGCGGAGGATCTCACAGACTAAACTGCTATAGACTGTGTGGACAAATTTTGAGTGAAACAGAGGGGATAAACCAACAGCATCCATTATAACCAACATTTTAACTGAAAAGAATATTTACCAGCCTTTATTCACTAGAACCAAGCTGTAGCAAGTCTGTTTTAGTACTTTAGGTAGGTTCATCATCACTTGCTCTTCTTATCTTTGGGTATTGATAGCCATAGTCTCCTAAAGGACAGATGTACCTTGTGACTCTCGCGTTGCTCATTGTTAAGCTGCTAGTTCCATGGCATGTCCCTCAACATTTTACACCCTCTCCTGTAAAGCAGGAATTGGGTGGAATTCAATGGTGCTTCTTCCCCAGACAACACCATATTGTTTTCCCAAATGTTATGACCATCACAGCACATACTTAGTTTGCACTTTGAAAGCTCAAGGAGCAAGATCAGTGTTTGCAAGCACTGTGCCTTTCTCAACTTCACACTGGATTCACCCATGTATTCATGTCTCTGTGCTACATTCTCTTTCTGCAAGCAAGTCACAGAAGAGAGAACTGGCACCGCTTTGGAGAGAGACCTTGATTTTAATAGGTCTGCAGTTTGGTGAACATGATGGTCATCATGTAAGCTAGGACCTGCCTGCAGTCAGGCTGCACTGAGCCGATTTGGGTCCAAAACAACAGTCTGAAAACCAAATGCTGTACTGTAAATATTCTACAGGTCAAAAAGCTCAGGGTATTACAGGAAGCTGTATTTAATAGCTTCCTGTAAGGAAGGGCGTAAATATCAGGTGTGTATTTAAATGTTACTGAAAGCAAATGGAAGTTACTGAAACCAAATGGAAGTTGAGCATACAGCATCCACTCAGTACTGTTAAAACGCTAACTGTGGTTTTCTTGCTGTGTACTCAGATAATGAATACTGAGATATTCAAATGCAGGACTGGCTTCCCAGAGCTGTATATATAATTCTCTGGACTGGGTGATGGAAATACTGTTTGTCTTTTTCCAGGTCTTTAAAATAACACTGTTTATATTTGGGTTGACTGGAAGATTTTCAGATGTATTTTTCATTAAGACATTTGTCTGATTCAGCTGGTAACTTGGAAGTGAAAAGGGGACACATTTGTAATTCCTGAAAGGATGGGAGTCTCATTTGAGCTCTGGTTACTAGATTTGCTCGTTGTTAAGTGTCAGTGCTTAATAAACACATAGACATTTGGCTGTTGGATGCAGAATTACTGAAAAATGGTGGTCATATTTGCGTACTTACTTTTAATTAAGCACTGCAGTACTTAAGAACCAAGAGCAAAGAGAGTACCATATTTTGATAAAGACAGTAACACAGGAGACTCTCA